>SJYW01003572.1:483366-552914 GCA_006410735.1 Raphicerus campestris
TTTTTTTTTATTTTTACTTAATTGATTTTTGGCTGTGCTGGGTCTTGGTTGCTGCATGCAGGCTTTATCTAGCTGTGGCGGATGGGGGCTGCTCTCTAGTCGCCACGCACAGGCTTCTCATTGCAGTCGCTTCTCCGTGCAGAGCATGGGCTCTGGGACACGCAAGACGCAGTGGCTGAAGGGCGTGGACTCAGTGGCTGCAGTCTGCACTGTCAGAGCTCAGGCCCAGTAGCGGCGCACAGGCTTGGTTCCCCTGTGGCATCTTCCCAGACCAAGGGTCGAACCTGTGTCCCTGCATCAGATTCTTAACCACTGAACCACGAGGGAAATCCCAAGACTCAGTATTGTTAACATCAGTTCTGCCCAAACTGATCTGTAGATTCAGTGCAATCCCTGTAAAAGTCCCAGCTGGCTTCTTTGTAGAAACTGCTAATCTGATTTTAAAATTCACAAAAAAATCAGAGGAACCAGACTGGCCTAAATAATTTTGAAAAGAGCAAAATTTGAGGATCCGTTGTGCCTGATTTTAAGACTCACTCTGAAGCTACACCAATCAAGAAAATGTATTAGTAGCATACATGCAGAAATACATATCAGTGAAGCAGAGAGTCCAGAAATAGACTCACAACTGATTTTCAGCAAAGTCTCCAAAGGCATTCAATGGAAAAAGAAAACTATTTTGAACAAATGGATATGCATATGGAAAAAAACACACACCCTTATTGAAAAATTAATTCTAGATGGCTTAGATGTAAAAATAGCAGTTAAATGATAAAGCTTCTACAAGAAAACATCAGGGAATATCTTCACAACTTTGGGATAGGCAAACATTTATTAGGACACCCGACTCTTCAGCCATTTAAAACTTGACAAATCGAACTTCAAAATTAAAAACGTTTTGCTCCTAAAAAGACACCATTAGAAAAATGAGTAGACAAACCACAGACTGGGAGAAAATATTCATAATTTATGTATCTCACAGAGGACAAGTGTAGAAACTGTATTAACCTCTACCACCGAAAAATAAAATCTAATAAGTAAAATTCTTGAATGGACATGACACTTCACAAATAATATATAAATGGGCAATTAGTCCATGAAAAAGGTTTCATCATCATTATCAGAGAAATGAAAACTAACCTCTGCACACCCGCTGTAAGGGTTAAAAGTAATGTCTGCAATTCCCAAGCATGGGAGGATGTGGGCCACCAGACACACACATTGCTCTTGGGAGTGTAAACATGATGCATCCGCTCTCGAAAGTTGCTGGACCTTATTTTATTAACACCTGCCCTGTGGCCCAGCAATTCCATGTCTAGGTGTTTACGAGAAATGAATGAGTTGCTCAACATTTCTCTATTAGCAGCCAAGAGAGGGAGCAACCCAGATGCCAGTCAGCAGGTGATCGATAAGCACTGCTATAAGGGACTACTGCTTAGCAGGAGAACAAGCAACTGATACCTGCCAGACCAGGATTAATATAAAAATACATATATACATGTGTATATATGATTAGTAAGAGAAACCCGGTACCAAACACACACACTGTGGCTTCCACTTTTGCAACAGGCAGAACTAGTCCACAGTGACAAAAGCNTGGGGACTTACTTCATGGAACAGGTGCCCTCAGAACCCCCAGGCCCACCCCCGGGGTCCTGGCCAGCAGCTCAGGGCCTTGGCCCCACTAGGAAGATGTCACCATTGGGGTATCTCTTCTGCCAAAGGAAGAGAAGACTGCCTAGCAACCTGACTCTGGGGTGGGGGCTGTGGGGTAGGTGTTGCCCCAGGTTGGGGTAAAGCCACTCAGCTGGGGCTTTCCAGGAGCCCCTGAACCAGAGCCCACGGGACACTGATAGGCTGAACGCCCATTCTTGGTGGGGCACCCAGACGCACCTGCGGCCAGGGTCCCAGGGGGAAGAGGTCCCCTCGAGGGTGGGCGTTTCCCTGGCACCAGGGCCCATTGCCTGGGGCTCCAGGGGAACATCAGGACCCGCCCCCAGGGGCAGGGGCCAAGCTCAACCATCACACGGCAGCTGCTGCATCCAGCAGGCACAGGACGCCCCGCCCACCGTGACGAGGCCACTGAGGGCCGCTTGCGCCAACACCAGGAAGCCTCAGCCCCGGCACTGATGTGGGGGCCGGGACCCGGGGCTCCAACACTCACCACGGGGAAGGGGTGGCAGAGCAGGAGGAAGAGCTGCAGGAGGACCTTCCTCCTCACGTCTCCGGGGAACTGCACCAGCCCACAGAACCTGCGGGGACCCCACACTCCAGTGAGCGACCCAGGACGCCCCACACCTCCACTTCCCGGGGGCGAGAGGGGCCCCCCCAGACCTCAGGGCCGTCTCCCTGCAGAGAGGCAGCCCAGGTTCAACATCCACTTTCTCTCTGTCGGTGAGGGAATCCATACCTCCACTGTCAGGGGATCGAGTCTTGTTCTATGACAAGGCTCCCTGACCCAGTGCCCACTGACCTGTCTAGGAGGCTGGCCCAAGAGTGGGCAGGGTGTGGCAGGGCCCCCCGGCTCTGCCAGGAACACGGGAGCATCAGAACTAACATCCCCAATCCTGTGCTCTCAGCTGCTGGGCCGGCCTCTCCCCTTCCTGCCTTAATAAGTTCCTTGGAACTCACACCGCGATGCTGGACCGCAGTTTCTGGACGTCTTTGGATTTCTTGATCTCTTCCTTACAAAGTGCAAGCAGCTTCACACAGAAGGGGTGACTGAAAGGAAAGCACAGGACCTGGGTGGGCTTCCAGGGAGCATCTGCCGATGGCAGCCCCCAAAGACAACTCACCCCAGGGCTGCACACCACACAGCAGGGGACAGAGCCCCACTGTCCTGTGCACTCGACAAACCACCTCCCCACAGCACCTCCCTGCCCCACGGCCCCGCAACAGGAGGGCAGGCCAAGCCCTGGTGGGGCCTTGAAGTGACAGCAACACCCAGAAACCCTGCCCCACTGCACACCCAGCCAGCGTGTGCCATGGCAGCACCAGGCTCAACCCAGGATCGAGGAGGACGACCGCACTGTGACCGGGTCCCGGGACTCCTGCATCCAGGTTCTTGGAGGGTCAAGAGGGACCAGAGGCGCCCCCCACCTGGTTCTGCTTGACCGAGGAGAACGTGAGGCTGTGGCGACCACGACCCATGGGTCCCCGTAAGAGGAACACACTCCTCTCCGGCAGAGCTGTGACCCCAGGCCGGTTCCGGACGCCGAGGTCCCTCCTGTTCTCAGCCTACATGGCTGCACCCCAACTTGCCTTCTTCCTGGTGTATCTGTTTCCCCTCTGCTCCCCTCTCCCTAACAGTGGGGCGCCCCTAAAACTCTGCCAAGGCCCTGCTCATCTACATGCCTACCCCGGCCACTTGTCTACACCTGCCCCATCCGTGCCCTCATGAGATCACACACCACCTGTTTACTGAGGACTTTCTACTGAGTTCCAGGCTTGATGATCCATCTCCTCTGGACAAGATCTATAAGCACCATAAACCAAACATTTCTGCTATGAACCGAATGTTCCTGTCTACTATGCTGAAGTTCTAACTTGGAATGTGAGGGCATTAGGGGGTGGGGCCTTAGGAGGCTGACGTGGAGCCCATAGGGGATCAGTGGGCTAAGAGAAGACGTGGTCTCTAGGTGGTCTCTCTGCCACTTGAAGACACAGGAAGACCACATCCCTCTGCTGAACTTGGACATCCAACCTTCAGCACTGGGAGGAATGAGTTTCTGGTGTTCGACCACCCAGGCTGTGTTATTTCTTACAGCATCCTGACCTGCTAGGAGAGCCTTCCAACTCGACTCCCAGGCCTCTGCTCGACACCTGCTCCATCCAGCCTTCCTGTCCGAGAACCACTGAGCCCTCCCAGAGGCTTGCCCAGGAGCCCACAGTCTTCCTCGGCTGCCTCGTGCCCGCACACCCACAGAGATCTGCTGGCAAGCTGCTCCCCTCCAGCACCAGCAGCCACGAACCCCCCCAGTTGGAGATGAGCCTGACAACCTGGAGTGCTGCTTTCTCCTACCATTTCAGTCTAAAAATTTTCAAAGCAGGAAAATAGGTTAAGATCTGAAACAGAATGCTTAGCAAGTACAGCCGTGCAATATACACATCCCATAGCCCGTGGGCACAGCCCGTGCACGCACAGGCTACTGCTCAAACAGGAGGCGTAACGAACACGCTAGGATGCATGCACCACCAGCAAATTAAAGGAGAAACCCTTCGATGTTAAAAGAGCACTTGAGAATCTCAGCAAAGACAGGGCAACAGGGACCAACCAGATCCAGTCCCACCTGGAGGAACTGAAAGTGAACAGAACTCACAGGATGGCAGGCTGCAAAGGATGGGGACCACTGAGGCCTGAGAGGCACAGGAGGGGAGCCTGCAACTGCCCGGCTTCCTGTCTGTGGAGGGGATGTGGCGGGCACACAGAGGGGACCTGGGCAGAAGCCAGTGCCACCCTTTTTAAAACTACAGGCCAGAGGCCCCGAAGGAGTCACCCGAGCCCTGTTCAGCACAAGGATGCTGCCCTGGCTGTGGAAGAAGCCCCAGAAACAGGGCCCTCCACAACTGCCACCATCCGCCTAGGGATGTGGTCAAGTGACCGAGAGCAGCGACCTCAGAAGGGGGAGAAAGTGAACCCCAGATGCCAGAGCTGCAGACAGGGAGGTCGGCGCCTGGCTGCGATGCTCCGTGCTCCGCAGCTGAGCAGCCCTGAACCCAGCGGAGAGGGAAGTGGCATCGCATCCACTCCCCACGCCCACCCCACTGGCCTCTCAGTGCCCCGCTCTGTCTGAGGTGGGCTCTTCACCTGACCCAGGTCCCAGCACCGTGACCATCACAGGCCCTCTGTGATCCCCGTTCATCATCCAGCCCACTGTCCNACCTGGAGTGCTGCTTTCTCCTACCATTTCAGTCTAAAAATTTTCAAAGCAGGAAAATAGGTTAAGATCTGAAACAGAATGCTTAGCAAGTACAGCCGTGCAATATACACATCCCATAGCCCGTGGGCACAGCCCGTGCACGCACAGGCTACTGCTCAAACAGGAGGCGTAACGAACACGATGGGATGCACGCACCACCAGCAAATTAAAGGAGAAACCCTTCGATGTTAAAAGAGCACTTGAGAATCTCAGCAAAGACAGGGCAACAGGGACCAACCAGATCCAGTCCCACCTGGAGGAACTGAAAGTGAACAGAACTCACAGGACGGCAGGCTGCAAAGGATGGGGACCACTGAGGCCTGAGAGGCACAGGAGGGGAGCCTGCAACTGCCCGGCTTCCTGTCTGTGGAGGGGATGTGGCGGGCACACAGAGGGGACCTGGGCAGAAGCCAGTGCCACCCTTTTTAAAACTACAGGCCAGAGGCCCCGAAGGAGTCACCCGAGCCCTGTTCAGCACAAGGATGCTGCCCTGGCTGTGGAAGAAGCCCCAGAAACAGGGCCCTCCACAACTGCCACCATCCGCCTAGGGATGTGGTCAAGTGACCGAGAGCAGCGACCTCAGAAGGGGGAGAAAGTGAACCCCAGATGCCAGAGCTGCAGACAGGGAGGTCGGCGCCTGGCTGCGATGCTCCGTGCTCCGCAGCTGAGCAGCCCTGAACCCAGCGGAGAGGGAAGTGGCCTCGCATCCACTCCCCACGTCCACCCCACTGGCCTCTCAGTGCCCCGCTCTGTCTGAGGTGGGCTCTTCACCTGACCCAGGTCCCAGCACCGTGACCATCACAGGCCCTCTGTGATCCCCGTTCATCATCCAGCCCACTGTCCCAAATGGACAGTGGGAGCCCCCAACCCCCACGGCAGCAGCTGATGTTCTTGGTGGCTCTGAGAGTGTGTATAAAAGCTGACCCTGAACATACCAGGAAACTATCTCCCAGAAGCCTGATCTCTGGATCTGATCAACGTTTCTCTGAGAGGTGAGCCCGAGGCTGAGCCACTGAGGCAGCACTGAGCACAGAACACAGGGAGCACTCACTCCTCCTGGGTGGTGAAGACGTCGAAGCACCCGTTGGCCAGCATCTGGTCCAGCGTCTTGAGCAGCGGCACGGACACCCTGGGGGGGAAGGCAAGTGTGAGACGCCAGGTGTCAGAAAAGCGGAAGGCAGACCCGAGCACGCGGGAAACTCAGTGCTGCTGACACGCGGGCCCTCCCTGGACGGCCAACAGCTCAACCCCAGCCAAACTCCTGGCGGGACGTGCAGGAAACGACAAGCCAGTCCTGAGGCTAGTGCGCAAGCACCAAGGGTGAAGGCAAGCCCACACGGCGACGGAAGAAAGCACAGGCCTGGGGAGCTAGCACCAGTGCCCTTACATAATCGTGGCAGAGCTCAAGTGATCGAAACCGTGGTCCTGGTGTGGAGACAAGCAAATACGCCCAGGAACAGGAGTCCCAACTGGGCCGCACACCCAGCATTTCTGAGACTGATGCGAAAGCAATGCAGTGGGAAGACCAGTCTCTCCCACACGTGGAGCACCGGGGCGTCCACAGGCAGAACTGGGACCCAGACCTGGACCTGCAGTCACGTCACACAGAAACCAGCCCCACACAGACCCGAGGTCTGAACGGACACGCAGACTACGAAACTTCTAGGAGAAAACGTAGGAGCCAGTCGTGGAGCCTTGAGTCAGGCAGAAATTTCTTAGATACCGACACAAAAAACACCATTCATACAAGAACAAGGATACAGACAAGTTTATCAAAGTGTAACATGCTTGTTCTTAACAGAGAGACTGTCAGGAGTGTGGAAGACAAGCTAGAGACGGGGAGGAGACGTGCAAATCACATCTCACAGAGGACTCGTCCGACACGTGTAAGGAACCTCAAACTCCGGCAGCACGTTAAAAACAAGCAGCCAGTGAAAGAACAAACGGTCAGAAGATCCGCTTTAACCAGACCGAAGAGGCTCTGCAGACAGCCACCGAGCGCCCGAGCAGAGGCCCGGCGCCCTCAGTCAGCAGGGAGGCAAACTACAGCCGCGGCGAGACACTGCGCCCCGCCACAGCCACGGCGAGACACCGCGCTCCCCACAGCTGAAGTGACAGGGCCAACCAGGCCAGCTGTGGTGAGGATGTGGGCACCCAAGTTTCTCAGTGACAGAAAGCAGATCGCTGGTTGCCTCGGGGCTGGGGGGCCGCAAGGGGTTGGGGGGTCAGGAGGCAAATTGCGGGCGACAGGTGTGCTTGTCCCCTGGTTGCTGACATAAGTCAAACTCAGACTGCCCTCTTCACGTGCGTCTCGTTAGTGTCACCCACGCCTCGGAGCAGAGCGCCCCTGGTCGAGCTCCTGTTTGTTGAGACTGTCTGGCTCCCAAGAACAGGGCCTGAGTGAGAGGCGTGCAGTCCAGCCACAGTGACCGGTGCCCGTCTGCCCTGGCCAGCCGAGCACCCAGTCCAGGAACAGCCGTCTCAGAAGGCACACAAAACATCCCCAAGTCTGCAGTCAGGGCTTTGGGGCCTACACTCCATCTTCTTGGAAAAGCAGTTAACAGGGGGATTCCCTGGTGGTCCGGTGGTTAGGACTCTGGGCTTGCAATGCAGGGGGCCCAGGTTCAATCCCTGATCAGGGAAGTAAGATCCCACATGCCGCACAGCGTGGCCAATAAATAAATAAAATAAAAAATTAAAAAAAAGAAAAGCAGTTAACAAAACGCTACAGCAAAAACAATGAAGAAGACCGGCGGCTTTCCAATCCTGGTGGTCACGGTTGTCTGTGAGCCACGTGTCGGAACAGCGGCCGTGACGTGCAGGCAGGCACAACCAGGAAGCACCCAGGCCAGGGCCGGAAAAGCCCTCCTGAGCTCACAGCCCCTGGCATTTTACTTCCAATGTACACAGCTGGCTCAGAGCGCAGGCTCTGAGGGGCCTGGGAGGTGATGGCCAGACCCGGGGACGCGTGCTTGGGTCGTGCCCTTGCCTGGCTGTGCCCACCTTACCTTATCTGAGAAATCACTGTGACAGCACCAGTACTTACCTATCGTTCAGAAGGTTATCCTCAAAGACCTGCAGAAGGGTCCCGCCGAAGTCCTCCAGGGCCGCCGGGTCGTTCTGAATCTCCTTCATGTGCTCAAAGAGGCCCTGTGTTGAGTACCTGACCTGCCACACAGAGAAGCAGTCTCATAAGAGGGACAAGACCACCCTGCTCCCAGCTCCCCTCCCCAGGCTGCCTGTGTGACAGACTTGAAACATCTGCTACCCAGCATGGGGATCCGGCAGAGGCTGTCCAGGCCGGGCGTGAGGAGCCCATCGTGGGCGTGTGGACACCCATATCAGGGAAACAGTTCTGGGGGCAGCCCAAGCCCTCACACCCTGCCACTACATTTCTAAGAAGCACCACTCAGATGCCTGGCATCTGGGTGACCACTGCTGCTGGGGAGCAAAAGCGAAGGCGCTCCCCTCAGGATAACACCAAACCCCATCACACAACCAGCACCCCACAGGCGAGTCCTCAGGGGGCAGTCAGCAGAGCGAGGGAGCAGACGCAGGGCTCCCTCGGACAGCAGACGCCGGCTCGTGAAGCAGTGCAGGGCGACAGTGGGCAATGACTGTTACAGAAAAATGCAATCATGAGACGCATGTGCAAGGGAAAAGCACAGGTCAAACTGAATGTTTGGTAATGAAATATACAATTACTGAAACACCGGACATTCATGAGTTTGAGCAAGCTCTAGCAGACAGTGAAGGACAGGGGAGCCTAGTGTGCTACAGTCCTCGGGGGTCACAGAGTCAGACACAGCTGAGGACTGAACCGCAGTGACAGAATATCCGGCAGTGGGAGGGAACAAGGAGGCTACACAGAACCGCAGAGCTGGAGTCACCGGAGAAGCATGAAGGCGGAAGGGAAGGACAGCAAGCAGCAGCAAGGAGGGCAGACCCCTTTCAGAAGCGACAAAAACCACGAATCCACTGAATTGGGGCCAAGGGAGGGGTGGGGGGCGGTCACACAGGGGCGACAGCCGAACAGGACAGACAGCGAACCCCCAGCAAAACACACAGGCAGGACCAGGAGCCTGGAGAGACNGAAACAGCGCTGGTCTCCCCATGAGCCTTCAAGCACGGAACATACCCACTCTACAAAGTCGGTTTGTTTTTTCTCCTGCCAAAAACACTTTTAAAGGCTTTTTGAGGGATAAATGTATGTAGAACAGCTCCTGTTTGCTGGTCTAACTCCAGAGTGAGAGCACCATTTCAGACTTGGGACAAAGAACCCAGTCCAGCTAGGCAATGGGAACCACAAACACGGCCCCACATCACCAGGGTCAGCAGGGACTACGCGCCGGGGGCACCCACCCTCCCGCCAAGGAGTGAGCATCACCCAGGAGGTGGCAGGCGCCATCACGCAGTCTGAAGAACAGACCCTGAGCAGCCACCAACACAGGCGAGATGCAGACCATGGCTCTGCGTTCAAGGTGGGCCCGCTGCCCGCTGCAGAGCCATCAGCACCCCTGGAAGGGCGGAGCAGAACCAGAGCGTCCTCCGTGTCCAGGATCCGCTCAAGAGCCACACGGCACACAAAGAGCCAGCAAGAGGGGCCCCGTGTCCTGGGCAGACACGTGAGCCCCGGCTGCAGGCAGAGCACCATCGCCCACACCGCCCTGGCAATCAAGGGGCCAGCTGGGGTCAGAGCAGCGATACGGACCCCCTCTGGCCTTGGCGGGACACTCATGAGAAGAGCCGGGGACGAGGCCAGCGCGAGCGCCTCACCATGCGCCCACGTCCCCACGGCTGTCGGTGGTGTAATCCTTCAGACAGTCCAGCAGCGTGCAGTAAATCTGGGTGACGTTCTCTCTGCACACAGCTTCATCCGGAGGCCCTTCTGCCCGCACACCGACAGTCTGGCAAATCCTAAAATTAAAAATGTGTGAAACCCAGCTAACGTCTGAGAATCCCATGCGAGCTCCCCTGCTGTTCCCATCATTTTGACTGGATGTGTCTTTCCTGACAGGATGCCCTCAGAACAGACCCATAACCTCAGAAGCAGACTCGGCAATGCTCCTGCACTAACGCAATGCTGAATGACACGCTTCTCCAAGCCACATTCCTAGCGTCTTCAGTTTCAGGGTGCACCGGGGGCCATCTGTGGCTGGTCCCTCCTACCCTGCCACCCCACAGAAGGCACTCCACGGGGCTTGTCAAAGGGCAGCCCCTCCCAGCGTGCCTGTGTGTGGCTAGTGTCAGCATTCCCTCCACACAGGCAGCTTGGGGGCCACGGTCACGAGCAGAAAACAGCCCCAGTCCCTGGGCAGGCCCGCTGCCCCCAAAACACAGAGGTAAGAGCACTATGGGTTTCATTATTCATTCTAATGATGACAAAACCATAATGATCCTCTATGAATTGACATGTTCTCAGGCAGTCCTCTGAAAAGAGAAGAAACTAGAAAATAAAAATGTTTGCCTTAAAGTAGACTCAGCTGCTGACACACGGGGCTTCTCACACGAACTGCTGTGAACATCCCTTCATGCTCGGTAGCTGGCTTTTGCGAGAACAGTGATTTTGGAGAGAAAAACCATCAGGGCTCACCTAGAGATGGCCTTCAAGGCATCCCGCCTGGCCTCAGCAAAGCTCACGTCCTTGGAAGAAATGTGGGTAACGGCCCTCAGGCCTGCAAGAACCTGAAAGGCAGAGGCAGAGCTGCCAGCCTGAGGATGCACGCACCGCGCACGCAGGCGGGGCCCTGGCCGGGCAGCCTGTGCCCAGAGCACAGCAGAGCGCGGCTGGTGGCCTGCCCGGGCAGACCACATGCCCTGGAGAGCATAGAGCCCCGTGTGGTGCAGGGGCGCCTCCAGCCCTTCCCACTGCCGGCTCCTAACCACCCGCCTACCCACGGCCCCCTCACTTGCACTCAGGCAATCTCTGCCGGTCTGCCTCCTCCAGGGCAAGACCCTGCAGCCAAGGCCAGTCATTCCCTCCCGCTCCCTGCTTGGAAATGGAGCCTCGGCCACGGAAGTGCCCAGCTGCGCACATCTTCACCAGTTACTTCTGGAAGTGACAGTTCCGTTCTAAATGCCAGGCTGTCTCTTATACACATCTGGGACCTGACTCTTCAGAAGCCCGCGCGGGAGGTCTGGAGTGGAAGCCGCGGGCCTGACATGACCATGGGCTCCAGGAAGGGGAAGACATGGAGGAAGGGGTGCCTGCAGCCAGAGGGACTGGGCGGGGGCTACCAGGGAAGCCAGCCCGGGTCTCCTCAGGGGCTCTGACAACAAGAGCAATGGAGGGGGCACAGTGACCCCGGGCTGGCAAGGTGCCCAGAGGCAGCCCAGTGTCCAGGGCACCAACAGAGGACAGGATGGCCAGTCCCCAGCGGCAGCAGGCGTGGGCACAGGGGCCCTGAGGTCAGGAGCTGGCTGTCCTCCAACAGGCCTGAACCCCCAGAGAGGCCGAGCCAGGGGCCCTGGTGTCAGGAGGGAGGGCCTGGGCCGCCCCTCTCCCCACACGGGGACAAGAGACTCACAGGGGGGCCTCGATCAGCTCCGGCTGGTTCCGACCCAGCAGGAGAGTCAGGTCCATCAGACTGGTCATGGCAGCCTCGCGGACCCTGCAGAGACAAGGAGGGGTTGAGGAGCCGGCCTACTGCCCCAGGCGCTACATGACCATCAGCCACTCGGCAGGGCCAGGCTCAGGCAACCTCAACCCGGGACAAGAAACACGTAGGAGGCTCGGCAAAGGCTGCTGGCAGCCTTTCTGAGAATGCTTCTCTCACACATTACCTCAGAAACGCGTGTCTGACACCCGAAGACGAATGGCCAGCGCCCAGAAAACTCTCCCACAAGCGCACATACAGAAACAGCGCTGGTCTCCCCATGAGCCTTCAAGCATGGAACATACCCACTCTACAAAGTCGGTTTGTTTTTTCTCCTGCCAAAAACACTTTTAAAGGCTTTTTGAGGGATAAATGTATGTAGAACAGCTCCTGTTTGCTGGTCTAACTCCAGAGTGAGAGCACCATTTCAGACTTGGGACAAAGAACCCAGTCCAGCTAGGCAATGGGAACCACAAACACGGCCCCACATCACCAGGGTCAGCAGGGACTACGCGCCGGGGGCACCCACCCTCCCGCCAAGGAGTGAGCACCACCCAGGAGGTGGCAGGCGCCATCACGCAGTCTGAAGAACAGACCCTGAGCAGCCACCGACACAGGCGAGATGCAGACCACGGCTCTGCGTTCAAGGCGGGCCCGCTGCCCGCTGCAGAGCCATCAGCGCCCCTGGAAGGGCGGAGCAGAACCAGAGCGTCCTCCGTGTCCAGGATCCGCTCAAGAGCCACATGGCACACAAAGAGCCAGCAAGAGGGGCCCCGTGTCCTGGGCAGACACGTGAGCCCCGGCTGCAGGCAGAGCACCATCGCCCACACCGCCCTGGCAATCAAGGGGCCAGCTGGGGTCAGAGCAGCGATACGGACCCCCTCTGGCCTTGGCGGGACACTCATGAGAAGAGCCGGGGACGAGGCCAGCGCGAGCGCCTCACCATGCGCCCACGTCCCCACGGCTGTCGGTGGTGTAATCCTTCAGACAGTCCAGCAGCGTGCAGTAAATCTGGGTGATGTTCTCTCTGCACACAGCTTCATCCGGAGGCCCTTCTGCCCGCACACCGACAGTCTGGCAAATCCTAAAATTAAAAATGTGTGAAACCCAGCTAACGTCTGAGAATCCCATGCGAGCTCCCCTGCCGTTCCCATCATTTTGACTGGATGTGTCTTTCCTGACAGGATGCCCTCAGAACAGACCCATAACCTCAGAAGCAGACTCGGCAATGCTCCTGCACTAACGCAATGCTGAATGACACGCTTCTCCAAGCCACATTCCTAGCGTCTTCAGTTTCAGGGTGCACCGGGGGCCATCTGTGGCTGGTCCCTCCTACCCTGCCACCCCACAGAAGGCACTCCACGGGGCTTGTCAAAGGGCAGCCCCTCCCAGCGTGCCTGTGTGTGGCTAGTGTCAGCATTCCCTCCACACAGGCAGCTTGGGGGCCACGGTCACGAGCAGAAAACAGCCCCAGTCCCTGGGCAGGCCCGCTGCCCCCAAAACACAGAGGTAAGAGCACTATGGGTTTCATTATTCATTCTAATGATGACAAAACCATAATGATCCTCTATGAATTGACATGTTCTCAGGCAGTCCTCTGAAAAGAGAAGAAACTAGAAAATAAAAATGTTTGCCTTAAAGTAGACTCAGCTGCTGACACACGGGGCTTCTCACACGAACTGCTGTGAACATCCCTTCATGCTCGGTAGCTGGCTTTTGCGAGAACAGTGATTTTGGAGAGAAAAACCATCAGGGCTCACCTAGAGATGGCCTTCAAGGCATCCCGCCTGGCCTCAGCAAAGCTCACGTCCTTGGAAGAAATGTGGGTAACGGCCCTCAGGCCTGCAAGAACCTGAAAGGCAGAGGCAGAGCTGCCAGCCTGAGGATGCACGCACCGCGCACGCAGGCGGGGCCCTGGCCGGGCAGCCTGTGCCCAGAGCACAGCAGAGCGCGGCTGGTGGCCTGCCCGGGCAGACCACATGCCCTGGAGAGCACAGAGCCCCGTGTGGTGCAGGGGCGCCTCCAGCCCTTCCCACGGCTGGCTCCTAACCACCCGCCTACCCACGGCCCCATCACTTGCACTCAGGCAATCTCTGCCGGTCTGCCTCCTCCAGGGCAAGACCCTGCAGCCAAGGCCAGTCATTCCCTCCCGCTCCCTGCTTGGAAATGGAGCCTCGGCCACGGAAGTGCCCAGCTGCGCACATCTTCACCAGTTACTTCTGGAAGTGACAGTTCCGTTCTAAATGCCAGGTGTTTCAAATAGCAAAGCCCCTAGGCAGGGTCTGGATGGTCTGTTCCCCACCTTGATACCTAAGTTGGTCTGGTGCCTTGGATCCCAAGGTGTCAGGGGCAGGGGAAGGCAACACAGGTGAGGGGCACATGTGTGCCAGGCACCTGGCCACAGTGACACCTGGGAGGTGGGCCGCTAGGATCATGACTCATGTTTGAGTCGAGGGAAAGGGGAGTGTACGGGCAAGAGTTGGGTGGGCTGAGGCCGGCAGGGTCTCCTGGGTCTGACTCTGGCACGCACTCTCCCAAGGGGCTCAGGAGCCGAGTCAGGGTATGAGGGCAGCTGATGGATCACACTGAAAGGAGACAGGACGAGGACCGTGGAGCTCAAGGGCAAGCAGAACCTCGCCCCCCTGCCATGCCAGAGCATAGGATCCCATGCTGGGGAGAAAGGGCCCCTCCGCACAGAGGAGTTCTGGGGTGGGAGGCCTGGGACCCTTCATGTGGCCACGGGGGCAGCCTTCCCAGACGAGGCCGGAAACATTTGCTCCTAGTGCAGAAAAGGCTGGATGGCATGCCACAGGCAAGGAAAGGCCAGGGGTGTTTCCACGGAGGCCGAGGCGCCCTCCTCAGCCAAGGATAGCTCCCCCGAGTCTCCTCAGGCTAGACTGCTCACCAGGCTCTCAAAGACCACTCACTGCCCTGGGTGTCCCCTCCCCTTTCTTACGGATGCACATGCTGGCCTGCAGGAACCCCGTCGGCCTACATACCTTGCTCATGGGTCTGGTCCCACACGACCCCCGCCATGCTAGGCCAGCCTCACCTGCCGGAGCCGGCCCTTCAGGAAGAAGGCCGGCAGGGCGCCCAAGGCCAGGGCACAGCCACAGCGAGTCATCTCCTCGGGGCTCTGGAGTTCTGTGAGATACAGCTTCACCAGCTCCTCTGAAAAGAAGGGACCAGAGCATGACCACTGTTGTCCATTATCCACAAGACACAGGCCTCCAGTACAGTCCAGAAGGTGAGCAGCAGTGCTAAGGGAGAAGGGAGGGCGGCTTAGACTCCTAGAGCAGACGTGCTTTCAAAGCAGCGTCAATCACCTAGATTGAAGAAAAGAGGTTTTCAGTAGGTGGTTTTAAGATTTTCATAAGCAATTTTAATACACAATTTCACTCTTGAGAAAATAAAGCCAATAGTTTTACCAGTAGTCAACACGGTCAAACTTCTGTTTTTATTCACTAAGAACACAAATGCTTTCCTCAGAAGATGAAGATACTTCCTCAAAGACGGAGAGCAAATGTGGTCCCAAGTGGGACCCGCAGGCAGGTGCTCAGGCACAGCAGGGGTGCAGCGGCCTCTCCGCACAGGATGCCCGCGGCCGGTCGGGCAGAAACAGGCAGTGCAGCCAGGCAGGCTGAGAGTGCGCAGGGCTGGGAAGGCAGACCATCCCACACAGGAGAGGCCAGTCACGGGGACTGGGGAGCAACCGAAAGAGGCCTGACACGGAGACACAGGAAAGGTGGGCCTCCCCCGTGGCTCGGCTGGTAAAGAATCCGCCTACAATGTGGGAGACCTGGATTCAATCCCCGGGTTGGAAAGGCCTCCTGGAGAAGGGAAAGGCTACCTACCCACTCCAGTATTCTGGCCTGGAGAATTCCATGGATTATACGGTCCATGACGTCGCAAAGAGTCGGACACGGACTGAGTGACTTTGACTTTCACAGGAAAGGGGGCCCTGCAGCTATTCAAGAATTCAAGGAAGCAAAGTGGAAAATCCAGCTCCGTTCTCTGGAAAGGCTGCTCCGAAGTCGAGGAAGGCCAGACGCCCTTGCTTTGCACCTACCACAACCAAAAAGGTTCGTGCTATCACTGCTTACACTTCAGCGCAGCAAGGCTTCTGTAACGTGTATGTGAAAACCTTAGATCCTCATATATTAGGTAGGAAAAAAAAACTGGAATTCCACTTGCACAGACGCGAAAATGACATCTTTGGTGGAACTTACAATAACACACTTCAGCTGAAACACGAAAAGCCTCTTTCTAGATGTGGGATCTGCGGATACAGAGGACAACTGTGCTAGCTCTTTAGGTAAAACTGCGTATGGTACAAGGACACAGTATAACGTCACTGATTCAGAAAGTCTATCAGAAGATCAAATGACAAAGTATTTCCTAACTTTTGAAAAAATTCACAAAAAGTAGATTTAGACTGTTGCATCCATGATTCCAGATGTACAAGGTGGATTTTAAAAAGGCAGCGGAACCAGAGATCAAATTGTCAACATCCACTGGGTCATAGAAAAAGCAAGGGAATTACAGAAAAACATCTATTTCATTATGCTAAAGCCTTTTACTATGTGGATCACAACAAACTGCAGAAAATTCTTAAAGAGATGGGAAAACCAGATCACCTTACCTGTCTGAGAAACCTGTATGCAGGTGAAGAAGCCACAGTTAGAACCGGACACGGAATAGACCGGTACAAAGTTGGGAGAGGAGTATGTCAGGTTGCATACAGTTGCCCTGCTTATTTAACGTACATGTAGCGTATATCATGTAAAATGCTGTGCTGAATGAATTACAAGCTGGAATCAAGATAGCAGGGAGAAATGTCAACAACCTCAGATATGCAAATGACAGAAAGTGAAGAACTAAAGACCCTCTCAATGAAGGTTAAAGATGAGAGTGAAAAAACTGGCTTAAAACTCAACATTCAAAGAACTAAAATCATGGCATCTGGGTCCATCACTTCATGGCAAATAGATGGGGAAAAAATGGAAACAGTGACAGACTTCATTTTCTTGGACTCCAAAAATCACTTCGGACAGTGACTACAGCCATGAAATTAAAAGACACTTGCTCTTTGGAGGAAAAGCTATGATAAACCTAGACGGTGTATTAAAAAACAGAAACATCACTTTGCTGACAAAGGGCTGTAGAGTCAGAGCTATGGTTTTTCCAGTAGTCACCTATGGATGTGAGAGTTGGACCATAAAGAAAGCTGAGCACCGAAGAACTGATGCTTTTGAACTGCGGTGCTGGAGAAGACTCGAGAGTCGCCTGGACAGCAAGGAAATCAAATCAGTCGATCCTAAAGGCAATCAACCCTGAATATTCATTGGAAGAACTTATGCTAAAGCTGAAGTTCCAATACTCTGGCCACCTGATGCGAAGAGTCAGCTCACTGGAAAAGACTCTGATCCTAGGAAAGATTGAAGGCAGGAGGAGAATGGGGTGACAGAAATTGAGATGGTTGGCTGCTGCTGCGAAGTCACTTCAGTCGTGTCCAACTCTGTGTGACCCCATAGAGGTTACCCCCACCAGGCTCCCCCGTCCCTGGGATTCTCCAGGCAAGAACATGAGTGGGTTGCCATTTCCTTCTCCAATGTGTGAAAGTGAAAAGTGAAAGTGAAGTCACTCAGTCGTGTCCGACTCTTAGCGACCCCATGGACTGCAGTCTACCAGGCTCCTCTGTCTATGGGATTTTCCAGGCAAGAATACTGGAGTGGGGGGCCAGTGAGATGGTTGGATGGCATCACTAAATCAATGGACATGAGTTTGAATACACTCATGAGAGATAATAAAGGACAGGGAAGACTGGCATGCTGCACTCTATGGGGTCGCAAAGTCAAACAAGACCTACTGACTGAAAAATAACCCATGATTCTTCCAAACTTAAAATAATTTTTGAAATGTTTCATGTATTTTTGAAGTAACTGTAATAAATAGTCTGTAATATGATACAGAGGAAAGCTACAGGGCCACATAACATGTAAATACAAAGTTTTTTAATATGAAACTAACACTCCTGAGCTAGACTCTACAAACAGGACCACGTGATGCGTTAGATAAACTTCAGCTTCGAGTTTGGTTCTGGAAAACTGATGCAAGGACATGCAACAAGACAGCTGCAGCGACGCTGCTCACGGGAGAGGAGACAGCAGCACACGGAGGGCCCGCAGCGAGGCACCGCGGGCCACTCTCCACGCTCTTAACCATGCAACAGTATTCTACGACGTGATCACTGAACCAACAGACTCCAGGGAAAAAGCGTGAGACCAGGAGGTCGTGGGAAGGCAGCAGAAGCGGACGACTCTGAGCTGACAGCCTGGGGAGCGAGTGTGAACGAGAGTCCCCTGACAATGAAGGCTGGGCCCCGAGGAAGACCAGGGACAGGACAGGAGAGAGGTCCTCCCAGAGACACACACGGAGCTCCGCCACGGCGCCAGGAGCCTCCGGAGTCCCAAACAGGGCAAAGTGGACTTAAAAACGTGACTTAAGAAACACCGCTGAAGTAAGAGTTGATTCTACAGTAAAGTGGTAACATCCGGGGAAGTGAACCCCACGTGGTCTCAGAGAAATCTGGCTCCAGGTGAGGATGGGATGGGCACGGCCTGATGCCCACTCTCTCTACCCGCCAGGCCCGTCCACACTACAGCAGGAGGGGCAGGCACCCCACAACCACCCACCCCCATCCCCGCTGGATGCAGGGCTGAGTGCAGACACCCACTCACCCTGCGCGGCAGCCTCTGCCTCCCCAGGTTCCCGGGCATGGTACTCGCTGCAGAGGGCGGCCAGGGCCGACACAGCCGTCTCCTGAAACAGAGGAGACGTGAGTGAGCTGCAGGCTCCTGGTCAGGGAGCAGCCAGGTGGCCCTGCGGTCAGGCCAGTGACTTGGTTTGAAAGACCCAGAAGCTGAATGACATCATCCTTTCTGGTATGTCTGCTAGACACTGTCATCGTCAGTCAGATGGGGCCGTAAGTTTAATATTCTCTGCAAATAATACACTGGATATAAAAGTTATTTCCTTCATATAGTGCAAATTTCACGTCTTTCCATGTTAAAGGCAATAATGAAATGTGGCATTTTATGCTTTCCCAGCTGAATGATGATGGAAAAGTATGTTAAACACCAGCAGCAGCATGGCAAGGCCCCTCAGGTGAGCCATGTAGAGGCCTAGTGCGGAGTGGAGCTGCGGTCCCAGGAGCGCTGGGAACAGGAGTGCCTGGACAGGAGGAAGGCCTGACCCAAGGCTGGGGCACCTCAGGGGACAAAGTGTAGGAATGGCATTCACACCACACAGAGGTCCCAGCCCCTCCTGTCGCCTCCACAGTGACTCACCTAAGCCTTTCTCCATGGTAATGACCGCACGGGGCAGATGCTGGGATCGTGTGTTCTTCCCAAGTGAAAGTCGCTTGGTCATGTCTGACTCTTTGCGACCCGATGGACTATACAGTCCATGGAGTTCTCCAGGCCAGCATCCTGGAGGGGGTAGTTCCCTTCTCCAGGGGATCTTCCCGACCCAGGGACTGAACCAGGGGCTCCTGCAGCCCAGGTGGATTCTTCGCCAGCTGAGCTACCAGGGAAGCCCGGTTCTTCCCAGGGCTCCTTCAGNATATTCTCTGCAAATAATACACTGGATATAAAAGTTATTTCCTTCATATAGTGCAAATTTCACGTCTTTCCATGTTAAAGGCAATAATGAAATGTGGCATTTTATGCTTTTCCAGCTGAATGATGATGGAAAAGTATGTTAAACACCAGCAGCAGCATGGCAAGGCCCCTCAGGTGAGCCATGTAGAGGCCTAGTGCGGAGTGGAGCTGCGGTCCCAGGAGTGCTGGGAACAGGAGTGCCTGGACAGGAGGAAGGCCTGACCCAAGGCTGGGGCACCTCAGGGGACAAAGTGTAGGAATGGCATTCACACCACACAGAGGTCCCAGCCCCTCCTGTTGCCTCCACAGTGACTCACCTAAGCCTTTCTCCATGGTAATGACCGCACGGGGCAGATGCTGGGATCGTGTGTTCTTCCCAAGTGAAAGTCGCTTGGTCATGTCTGACTCTTTGCGACCCGATGGACTATACAGTCCATGGAGTTCTCCAGGCCAGCATCCTGGAGGGGGTAGTTCCCTTCTCCAGGGGATCTTCCCGACCCAGGGACTGAACCAGGGGCTCCTGCAGCCCAGGTGGATTCTTCGCCAGCTGAGCTACCAGGGAAGCCCGGTTCTTCCCAGGGCTCCTTCAGNTGGAGCTTTGTCCCAGCTATGGAGGTCCGAGCCCGAGAAGGCTCTGCCAGGCAGGATCCTCTGTTTACTTGGGCTGGGGGCCCTGTGGGAGGTCAACACTGGTAGCGCCATTTGTGGTGGGGCCTCTCCTCACAGAGAATCAGCTCAACCCAGTGGAAACCCTGGATGCCAAGGCGGGGGGAGGGGGTCTCCCTGGGTGGCAATAGCTGTGTGTGTGTTATGAGTAGCCATCAGGAGGATTCGGTGTGACTCCACGGGGACAGGACCCAGCCAGGAAGCTGTGCCTGGTCTACCATGGACTCTGTCCTCTGGGCCTTTTAGGTTGCTGATTTAAATGAACACTTTTGCAGCAATAGCCATAACCACAGCATCAAGAGCTCAGTTGGTGAAGAATCCGCCTGCAATGCAGGAGACCTGGGTTGGGAAGATCCCCTGGAGGGGAAAGGCTACCCACTCCAGTATTCTGGTCTAGAGAATTCCACGGACTGTATAGTCCATGGGGTCGCAAAGAGTCAGACACAACTGAGTGACTTTCACTTTCACTTTTTTCACAGCATCAAGAGCTATGCTGAGTGCCAAGTCCTTCTGCCAGCCCAGTCCCTGAGCCTGGGTGTGGTCTTGGGGACCCCCAAACTCACAATAAGAAAACAGTGGGGCTAAGCTGGATCTCACAGGTCAGGGCTGGACGTTCGGACACAGGCCCCTGCAGTCTGGTCCCGTGGGGCACGTGCCCTCCCTTCTGTGGTCTGTGTGGGAGTCAGACTGCTGAGGCGCCAGGCCCGTCCCACCCAGAGCCCTCGCTACACCAGACGCCACGTGCACCATCTCAAGGAAGGGGCTTCTTTTCTGCTTACTTTTGAGATTTATCACTAGAAAAGAACATTTAGAGGCAATGAACAGACGTGCATATGGAGTTTGTAAGATGCTAACGATATCATCAGAAGCCTCCAGCTCCAAAGAAAGCCACACACGACAAGGGCACGATGGCCCCAGGGCGGCCAGGGCTCGCTCCTCAGTCCACTGGGCACGCGGCGCACTCCCTGCTCTTCCACGGTCAGTCCACGGAGTGCAGGCCGCGTCATCAGGAGCAAGGGAACACCCTTTCAGGTATGAGAAAACGAGCCGTTCCTTTCTTTCTATTTAAATCAGATGAAAAGCAGGCAGGCAGCACTGGTGGAACAGCCAAGAGGGCCCATGGGAACTCCCTCCAGGCCTCCACCCAAGAAGCAGGAACTCACGGGTCCAGGTCCACACCAGGCTCCACCTACCCTGCAGGAGAATCGCCAGGCAGTATACCACCTGCAGGAGGCCTCTAAGGGAAGCACCATTCAGCAGGAAACAGACACCACCAAGGAGCCCAGGAACCTTGTCCCGTCTCCACACCGACCAGAGAGGGTCCTGACACAGGTAACCACCCAACAAAAACAGAAACACACGTCCACACCAAGACTCATGTGCTAATATTCACAGAAGTTTTATCCTCAAAAGCTGGAAGATGCCCATCACCTGGCAAGAAGATGCCAAGCACACAGGTCGCTGACCACCAACAGCTCTACGAGAGAACACACCGCTGTATGGTCCTATCCACATGACATTCAGAGGGCAGGCCACAGCCACCAGGGCAGAGAGGACCTGCTGCAAAGGGCAGAAGGCAGATCCAGGCAGGGCCGCTGCTACGGGTGGTCTGTCCACAGCCGCGCCTGTCAGACTCTACAGTCAAAGGAGGAAGCTTCTCGTCATGTTGTCTGTGAAGCTCAGAACCCAACCACCCCTTTCATGGCTCTTCACTCGATCAAATACGACACACAGATGACTCAGCCACGACCACTCAGGAGATGCCTGTGACTAGGGGCCCAATGTTTTCTTCACAAAACATAAAACGTCAGGTATGTAAATCTTACCTGTATAACTGACGATCGTAAAGCTAAAAATAAAGAATTGAAAATTAGTCATCTGAATTACTAGGATTAAAAAATATAACACAGCAGGTATATAACATCAACGAGCATCAGAAGGAGAACAGAGAGACAAGCACAGGTGGGCATCTCCCAGGAGGGCTGATGGAGTGCACTCCACTCTCCAGGAGCGCCTGGCTAAGAAGCCCCTCCCTTGCTAAGACCCTCTGGCACAATTGCGTTTGATCCCCAAGATGCCCAGATTCTTCCTTCCCTGGCCTGGTAGGGAAACCGAGGGTCCGAGCAGGGAGGAAGAGGGTCACCAGCCAGTGGCAGTGGAGAGATGCCTGGATACCGGACCTGACCCCCAACAGCCTCTCAGGCAGAAAATTAAGCCTGCTGGCTCTTCTTCAGCAAGGAACTCAGAGAAGCACCTCAGCATCACTAATTACTGTCCCTGTCCCCACTCATGAAAGCTCATGCTGTGCCAAAAACTCCACCCAACTCTCCAGACACATTCTTCAGTTCTCACAGAAACTCAAGCAAGTAGGTTCCACTATTATCCAGGCTCTACAGAAAAAGGAAGCCGAGGACGGGGTGGTCCCCACACTGAACCTTCTATAGCACCACGTGGCGTCAGCCTGGCTCCACAGCGTCCAGGTAGCACCAGACTCCACTCTACAGGTGAGAAATGAGGGCTTCACCAGACTCTACTCTACAGGTGAGAAATGAGGGCTTCACCAGACTCCACTCTACAGGTGAGAAATGAGGGCTTCCCTGGCTGTCCAGGGGTTAAGAATCCGCCTTGCAATGCAAGGGACACGAGTTAAATCCCTGGTCGGGGAAGACCACCCACGCAGCACAACTCCCGAGACCAAGCTCTGGAGCCGGAGCGCCCTGGAGCCCACACTCCGCAACGAGAGAAGGCATCACCATGAGCAGCTCGAGCACGGCAACGAAGAGTAGCCCCCGCTCACCGGAGTAAGAAAGCCCGCGTGCAGCAACGACGACCCACCACAGCCAAAACATATATAAAGGCGTCTTTAGAGGCGAGAAATGCACCTAAAGAGATGAAATGACTTTGCTAAAATGGAAAGGAAAGCTAACAGCACCAACGGGATGAGGGAAGGACGTCAGAATGGTCAATTATCACATAAAGAAAAATCTTAAACCGGAACTCAACCCAGAACAACAAACAGTAAATAAAGCCACTTAACATTCAAGAGTGACTTTCACGTTACCCTATAACATTCAGACCCACAGCTCACACTTCCACCAATTTTGAGTCACAAAAAGCCTTTGAGAATCTCAAAACCCAGAAAAACACACACAACTCCTCTCCAGAGAAGTGCATACACAAACCCTGGTGTGACTGCAGACATGGAGCTCCCGCTGTGGGGGTACAGCTGGGGGTGCAAGGCCTTCTGTGAGTCACCACCCGCCCACCATCCCACGAGGACGCGTCGAGCGAGGAGGGCGGCCAGGCAGTGCAGCAGGACCAGACGAGAGCACGCATTCTGCCAGGCCCAGCGGGGGACACTTGGCCACATGGGAGAGCCTGAGCTCAACCCCAGGGCTTGTGCCCAAAGCCCCAGGACCGACTACAGGCTGCACTTGGAGCTGAGGAGTGGGAAGGGCGTGGGGGCAGGGAGACCCCCAGGCAGCGGGAGGCCCGGGAGAGAGGCGCCCGGCGGCTGCACACTGACCTGCTGGTGGATCTGCTTCAGGCCGTGCACGGCCTTCTCGTCCAGGAAGTCCGAGACGGACCTGCAGGAATTCAAACATGACATGTGAGGACCATGGTTTCGAGTCTGGGGCAGTGGGCTTGAAATTCCCAGGAGCCCTGGGGAGAGTAGGGTCAACTCAGATCCACTATCATCGTGCCCTCAGGGAACCACCTTGAGAGACAGGAATTGACTTCATATAACACAGTATTCCTCAAGGTGGAGTTTAGGAACCGTGGCACAGACATCACAGTGTGTGGGGAGCTGTGTCTCTAGGAAAGTCAGTCAGAAAGTAAGGAGATGGAGCAGCTGCTTCACAAAACCTTCTCGACGCTCAGACACTCTCAGCCGCCCCATACCACGCCTGTTGTTATTTATGACAATTGCATCAACACAAGAGGCTCCTGGCTGAGACTTTTATATCCTCTGGTATTTTAAATTATTCAAAGTGATAAATGAACACAGAATACTGAATACACCGGCTGCTGCTGCTGCTGCTAAGTTGCTTCAGTCGTGTCTGACTCTGTGCGACCCCAGAGACGGCAGCCCACCAGGCTCCCCCGTCCCTGGGATTCTCCAGGCAAGAACACTGGAGTGGGTTGCCATTGCCTTCTCCAATGCATGAAAGTGAAAAGTGAAAGTGAAGTCGCTCAGTCCTGTCTCTTTGTGACCCCATGGACTGCAGCCTACCAGGCTCCTCCGCCCATGGGATCCTCCAGGCAAGAGTATTGGAGTGAGTTGCCATTGCCTTCTCCGGCTATTCCACACCAATTCTGGAAAATGTGTCCTTGCTTCACAATCTGTTTAAATCTCAGAAAGAACAAGGTGCCAAGAGAAGCCTAGTGAGGCGGGACCCCCTGGAGAGGACAGGGGCCGCTGACAGATGTCAGGCGCACGGAGCACACCACAGTTGCGAATGAAGGGCTTCCTACCTGCCCTGCTGCGTGGCCAGCGTGTGCAGGCTGCGGGTGACCTCTGCGCAGGCGAGCACGGCCCCGTGCCGAGTGTGCAGGTCTGGACTCTGTGTCATTAACAGCAGCCGCGGGAACACTGCCAAAGCACGGTGGGAGAGGCACACGGGGTGACTGTCAGACGCACGGGTTCAGGATCCAGGGGAGGAACGCACCCACTCGGTTCTATCATTACCCCGCAACCAGGGCGAAACGAAGGCCTCCAACACACCGAACCCCATCGGCAGACGCATGAACAGGGAGGACGAATGTGACTTAAGAGGACACTTGTCCCAAACAGCACGCATCTTCGGGGCCCCAGACACAGGGTGGTGACTCAGGGTGAGGACAGACAGCAGGGAAGAAGGAAAACAGGCTGTTTTCCAGGTCCTTCCTATTGTTCAGGGACCCCCAGGGCTCTGCNATCCACATGACATTCAGAGGGCAGGCCACAGCCACCAGGGCAGAGAGGACCTGCTGCAAAGGGCAGAAGGCAGATCCAGGCAGGGCCGCTGCTACGGGTGGTCTGTCCACAGCCGCGCCTGTCAGACTCTACAGTCAAAGGAGGAAGCTTCTCGTCATGTTGTCTGTGAAGCTCAGAACCCAACCACCCCTTTCACGGCTCTTCACTCGATCAAATACGACACACAGATGACTCAGCCATGACCACTCAGGAGATGCCTGTGACTAGGGGCCCAATGTTTTCTTCACAAAACATAAAACGTCAGGTATGTAAATCTTACCTGTATAACTGACGATCGTAAAGCTAAAAATAAAGAATTGAAAATTAGTCATCTGAATTACTAGGATTAAAAAATATAACACAGCAGGTATATAACATCAACGAGCATCAGAAGGAGAACAGAGAGACAAGCACAGGTGGACATCTCCCAGGAGGGCTGATGGAGTGCACTCCACTCTCCAGGAGTGCCTGGCTAAGAAGCCCCTCCCTCGCTAAGACCCTCTGGCACAATTGCGTTTGATCCCCAAGATACCCAGATTCTTCCTTCCCTGGCCTGGTAGGGAAACCGAGGGTCCGAGCAGGGAGGAAGAGGGTCACCAGCCAGTGGCAGCGGAGAGATGCCTGGATACCGGACCTGACCCCCAACAGCCTCTCAGGCAGAAAATTAAGCCTGCTGGCTCTTCTTCAGCAAGGAACTCAGAGAAGCACCTCAGCATCACTAATTACTGTCCCTGTCCCCACTCATGAAAGCTCATGCTGTGCCAAAAACTCCACCCAACTCTCCAGACACATTCTTCAGTTCTCACAGAAACTCAAGCAAGTAGGTTCCACTATTATCCAGGCTCTACAGAAAAAGGAAGCCGAGGACGGGGTGGTCCCCACACTGAACCTTCTATAGCACCACGTGGCGTCAGCCTGGCTCCACAGCGTCCAGGTAGCACCAGACTCCACTCTACAGGTGAGAAATGAGGGCTTCACCAGACTCCACTCTACAGGTGAGAAATGAGGGCTTCACCAGACTCCACTCTACAGGTGAGAAATGAGGGCTTCCCTGGCTGTCCAGGGGTTAAGAATCCGCCTTGCAATGCAAGGGACACGAGTTAAATCCCTGGTCGGGGAAGACCACCCACGCAGCACAACTCCCGAGACCAAGCTCTGGAGCCGGAGCGCCCTGGAGCCCACACTCNGTTAAGAATCCGCCTTGCAATGTAAGGGACACGAGTTAAATCCCTGGTCGGGGAAGACCACCCACGCAGCACAACTCCCGAGACCAAGCTCTGGAGCCGGAGCGCCCTGGAGCCCACACTCCGCAACGAGAGAAGGCATCACCATGAGCAGCTCGAGCACGGCAACGAAGAGTAGCCCCCGCTCACCGGAGTAAGAAAGCCCGCGTGCAGCAACGACGACCCACCACAGCCAAAACATATATAAAGGCGTCTTTAGAGGCGAGAAATGCACCTAAAGAGATGAAATGACTTTGCTAAAATGGAAAGGAAAGCTAACAGCACCAACGGGATGAGGGAAGGACGTCAGAATGGTCAATTATCACATAAAGAAAAATCTTAAACCGGAACTCAACCCAGAACAACAAACAGTAAATAAAGCCACTTAACATTCAAGAGTGACTTTCACGTTACCCTATAACATTCAGACCCACAGCTCATACTTCCACCAATTTTGAGTCACAAAAAGCCTTTGAGAATCTCAAAACCCAGAAAAACACACACAACTCCTCTCCAGAGAAGTGCATACACAAACCCTGGTGTGACTGCAGANATCAGAATGGTCAATTATCACATAAAGAAAAATCTTAAACCGGAACTCAACCCAGAACAACAAATAGTAAATAAAGCCACTTAACATTCAAGAGTGACTTTCACGTTACCCTATAACATTCAGACCCACAGCTCACACTTCCACCAATTTTGAGTCACAAAAAGCCTTTGAGAATCTCAAAACCCAGAAAAACACACACAACTCCTCTCCAGAGAAGTGCATACACAAACCCTGGTGTGACTGCAGACATGGAGCTCCCGCTGTGGGGGTACAGCTGGGGGTGCAAGGCCTTCTGTGAGTCACCACCCGCCCACCATCCCACGAGGACGCGTCGAGCGAGGAGGACGGCCAGGCAGTGCAGCAGGACCAGACGAGAGCACGCATTATGCAAGGCCCAGCGGGGGACACTTGGCCACATGGGAGAGCCTGAGCTCAACCCCAGGGCTTGTGCCCAAAGCCCCAGGACCGACTACAGGCTGCACTTGGAGCTGAGGAGTGGGAAGGGCGTGGGGGCAGGGAGGCCCCCAGGCAGCGGGAGGCCCGGGAGAGAGGCGCCCGGCGGCTGCACACTGACCTGCTGGTGGATCTGCTTCAGGCCGTGCACGGCCTTCTCGTCCAGGAAGTCCGAGACGGGCCTGCAGGAATTCAAACATGACATGTGAGGACCATGGTTTCGAGTCTGGGGCAGTGGGCTTGAAATTCCCAGGAGCCCTGGGGAGAGTAGGGTCAACTCAGATCCACTATCATCGTGCCCTCAGGGAACCACCTTGAGAGACAGGAATTGACTTCATATAACACAGTATTCCTCAAGGTGGAGTTTAGGAACCGTGGCACAGACATCACAGTGTGTGGGGAGCTGTGTCTCTAGGAAAGTCAGTCAGAAAGTAAGGAGATGGAGCAGCTGCTTCACAAAACCTTCTCGACGCTCAGACACTCTCAGCCGCCCCATACCACGCCTGTTGTTATTTATGACAATTGCATCAACACAAGAGGCTCCTGGCTGAGACTTTTATATCCTCTGGTATTTTAAATTATTCAAAGTGATAAATGAACACAGAATACTGAATACACCGGCTGCTGCTGCTGCTGCTAAGTTGCTTCAGTCGTGTCTGACTCTGTGCGACCCCAGAGACGGCAGCCCACCAGGCTCCCCCGTCCCTGGGATTCTCCAGGCAAGAACACTGGAGTGGGTTGCCATTGCCTTCTCCAATGCATGAAAGTGAAAAGTGAAAGTGAAGTCGCTCAGTCCTGTCTCTTTGTGACCCCATGGACTGCAGCCTACCAGGCTCCTCCGCCCATGGGATCCTCCAGGCAAGAGTATTGGAGTGAGTTGCCATTGCTTTCTCCGGCTATTCCACACCAATTCTGGAAAATGTGTCCTTGCTTCACAATCTGTTTAAATCTCAGAGAGAACAAGGTGCCAAGAGAAGCCTAGTGAGGCGGGACCCCCTGGAGAGGACAGGGGCCGCTGACAGATGTCAGGCGCACGGAGCACACCACAGTTGCGAATGAAGGGCTTCCTACCTGCCCTGCTGCGTGGCCAGCGTGTGCAGGCTGCGGGTGACCTCTGCGCAGGCGAGCACGGCCCCGTGCCGAGTGTGCAGGTCTGGACTCTGTGTCATTAACAGCAGCCGCGGGAACACTGCCAAAGCACGGTGGGAGAGGCACACGGGGTGACTGTCAGACGCACGGGTTCAGGATCCAGGGGAGGAACGCACCCACTCGGTTCTATCATTACCCCGCAACCAGGGCGAAACGAAGGCCTCCAACACACCGAACCCCATCGGCAGACGCATGAACAGGGAGGACGAATGTGACTTAAGAGGACACCTGTCCCAAACAGCACGCATCTTCGGGGCCCCAGACACAGGGTGGTGACTCAGGGTGAGGACAGACAGCAGGGAAGAAGGAAAACAGGCTGTTTTCCAGGTCCTTCCTATTGTTCAGGGACCCCCAGGGCTCTGCTGGGGGCAGGGAGGACAGAGGCTGGGCTGTAGAACCCTACCTACAGCCAACACACGCTGGCTCAGCCAGGAGTTCCCTCCTTGCTGCTCAGAACAGAGAAGGCCTCAGAGCCTGTGCTCTGCGGACAGAAAGCAGGCTCAGAGTCCCTGCAGCCTGGCCGGGAGTACAGGTGAGAAGCACAACCACGGAGGCTCTGTCCTTCCAGCCCCACCAGCCAGGGAGACCACAGTCACAGCCATGCAGAGGCCATGGAAGCCAGCAGCATCCTTGCTGGGAGGGGGCCGTCACGGGCGCTCAGACGCGGCAGCTGCTAGTGGCCAGTGTCTGAGAATCCTAGAGCAGCCAGCACTCCTGAACTGGGAAGAAAGTGTCCCCTCCATTCAGGCAGCAGGATTATCATCAAAGGAAAGTAAATACCAGGTGAGATTTCTGACATTAATTAAGAGACCATGAAGCTGAAAAGGCCCTCAGGACCTTCACAGGCCCCAAGTCTTCATGTAAAATCCTAGAGTGTCTGAGTAAAATCAGTAACTCCAACTGAACAGCTATAATCCAACAAGTTACTTCTCTAATAAACATCAGTGGGAATGAGTACAATGCGGAGAAATCTATGTATTGTTTCCTGAGTTGAAGTCAGATGCTATTGATTCCAAATAGAAAAGGCATGATGGAACAAATACAGGGTCTTTTCTTAATGATAAGGGCATGTCATTTAACTCAGACTGGCTGTGTTGCTCCTGAGTAGAACGCACTCAGGCCCAGCCCAGGAAGTCAGCGAGTCCCCCGCAGCCCCAGGGAGGCAGCTAGCTCACTGTCTTGTATGTTCCGTTAAGAGCTGCTTCGTTTGTTGTTTCAAGGCTCATCCTGAAACGCACACAGTGCACAGCAGATCCACCCCTTCTGGCCAGGACGGCAGAGGAATGAACCCTGGGGCTCCCTGGGACTGCACACCTCGGTGCTCACAGCACCTGCGCTCCCAGGGGCTGGGGCGCCTAGTTCATGTTCTGTCCCTAACGAAGCACAGACCAGTTCTTCACACCCTTCCCAGCAAGAGAGAAACCCTCAGGTCTTAACATTAGCAAGGGGGCCTCCGGGGCTTTCTGCTGGGTGTGTGTGTGTGCGTCTGTGGTGCACACGCATAGACACATGTGAGGGCATGTGGGGAGCACCTACCTTCGCAGGCAGTGTGCTCGGGCGCTCGCTGCGCCAGGTTCCGCAGCGCCTTGGCGGACAGCTCCCTGATGGTCCTGGGGGCAGGGCAGACAACACTGTTAGTCCTGCAGGCTGAGGAGTCTGGCTTTCTCTCAGAGAGAACAGTGTGCAGGAGCTGTCGCCTGGCCACTTAGCCAAACGCTATGAGAAAAAATACAAATAAACTAGCAAATGAGAACCTCTGTTCATGAACAAGGGAGAGAGCCTTCACCAAGAGGCAGCACCACATGCAAGCCTGTGTCAGGACAAAGTTGCCATCTGCACGGCGCTGGATGGCCAAGTGGGTCTGACCTCCTGCACCCCAAGGGACGCAGAGGACAGGAGTGCCGGGAGTCTGGGAAAACACCACTGGGAAGATCATAGGCTGAAGGAGGGAAGCTCCAGTGGCTCAAGCTAATCAACAGGAGGTGCACATCACATCAGTGCAAATATCTCCCATCAAGGCACAGCTGGTACGTCTCAACACATAGATCTGAAGGATGACCCCAAGACTGGTTTAAAAAACCAAGCCTGCCAGAGACCAGACAGGCTCTGATCAAACCCAGAGGGTCATTTGTGAGATGGATGCCCGCTTCCACACATGCCCCCCAACCCCATCCCAGCAGTGATCTTCCCAATTAGTGCACTTTGAAGATAAGCTTTCTATATTTAAAAATAATATTATTCATCATCTAAATATCAGACCTCATTTATAAAACTCTTAGAAAAAAACAAAAGGGGAAAGCTTCATGACATTATATTTGGCAATGTTTTTCTTGCCAAATCTAAACTTTTTTAGATCTTTTTCTAAAATGTTTTTCAACATTTATGTATCAAGGCAAAGGAAAACCTATATACACTGATAACAGAAAAACTGATTATACTTAAACTGGACTGTGCTAAAATCTAAAACTTCTGAGTATCAAAGAATACAATCAACAGAGAGAAAAGGCAACTTACAGAATGGGAGAAAATATTTGCAAATCATGTATCTGATAAGGGACTAACATCCAGAATATATAAAGAACTCTTAAACCCAACAACAACAAAAATGAAGTAACCTATAAAGATCAACACTTCAGAAAAAAACAGAAGGTAACAAGTACTGGTGAGGATTTGCACAAACTGAAATCCTTGTGCACTGGTGCTAGGAATGTTAAATGGTACAACCATTATGAAAAACTATGGATCCCACTTCTGGGTGCTGCTGCTGCTAAGTCACTTCAGTCGTGTCCGAGTCTGTGCGACCCTATAGACAGCAGCCCACCAGGCTCCCCCGTCCCTAGGATTCTCCAGGCAAGAACACTGGAGTGGGTTGCCATTTCCTTCTCCAATTCAGGAAAGTGAAAAGTGAAGTCACTCAGTCGTGTCTGACCCTCAGCAACCCCATGGACCGCAGCCTTCTAGGCTACTCTGTCCATGGGATTTTCCAGGCAAGAGTGCTGGAGTGGGGTGCCATTGCATATACCCCCAAAACAGAGAGCAAGGTCTCGAAGAAATATTTTTACATCCATATTCACAGCAGCACCACTCATAATAACTGAAATGTGGAAGCAATCCAAGGATGATGGATAAAGGAAATGGGAAATGTGGCAAGTATACAGAATGGACCACTGCCTGGCCTTGCAAAGGAAGGAGATTTTGACGCACACTACAGCATGGATGAGCCCTGGAGGACCTTATGCTGAGTGAAAGCTGCTAGGCACCAAAGGGCAAATCCGGCAGGATTCCACATGAGATTCCTATAAGATTCAGATCCACAGAGACAAACAGGGTTGCCAGGGGGAGGGGGAGTCAGTGATTAATGGGTATGGAGTTTAAGTTCTCCAAGATGAAAAGGTTCTGGAGATTGGTTGCACAGATAGGGGAATGTACTTAACTGAACACTAAAAATGATTAAGACATTATGTTATATGCATCTTACCACAGTCAAACATTTTTAATTATGTTTATCTTGATACATAAATTATTTGGGGTATGTCCAAGTATCAGAAAAAAAATTTTTTTAATTGAAGCACAGTTGATTTACAACGTTGTGTTGATTTCTGCTGTATAGCAAACTGACTCGGTTATATATATGTATTCTTTTTCCATCATGGTTTATCAGGATAGTAAATATAGTTTTCTATGCTACACAGTAAGACACTGCTGCTTATCAAAAAATGTTCAAAAAGAAACCCAAAACACTGGATAACACCTTTCAAAAGCATACACTATTAGAAGTGTAACAGATTACCGACACTGGTGAAGGTATATTTACATCACTGAAGAATTCTGTAAGGCTCCCCATTTCCCACAAGCCATGTATTCACAGGAAATTGAAGAGAGCCCATTTATCAACTTTTAGCTCATATCTCTTTATGGATATAATCCAGGCCAAAAACAGAGAAAGGCAGAAGTATCTCTGCCTGTGAAGAATCATTTAAAAATTAGGCATAATCTTGTTCCATGAATTCTAGCATTTGAAAAAAGTCTGAGCAGGTATTATCGTGAGGACCTTCAAATCTGACTGCAATTTCCCCTCCATTTATGAATCCTGGAAATTTCAGGTTTTTAGAGCTTATACTAAAAAGAATACTTCCACAAAGAATGTTTTAAATAAAATTAACAATTTTAAAAATGAGGAAAAACCAGAAACCACACAGTAAAATGACAAGTGTAAATTCAACGACATGGATAACATTAGACGTGAAAAGACCACAGCCCTCAAATAAAAGGCTTTGGTCGCCAGGCTGGAGGTAAAGGAGGGACCATCTGCCGTCCCCCTACAGACAGACAGCGGTGCAAGGTGACGGGGCTGTGACAGGCCTCTTTCTCTAACCCCAAGCTTAGAATGGTTTTCACATCTTTAAAGTATTTTATAAAGGAAAAAAACAATAAAATACATGGGACAATGACCTAAAAATTACTCTNTGGTGCAAGGTGACGGGGGCTGTGACAGGCCTCTTTCTCTAACCCCAAGCTTAGAATGGTTTTCACATCTTTAAAGTATTTTATAAAGGAAAAAAACAATAAAATACATGGGACAATGACCTAAAAATTACTCTCTGGCCACAAGAAAAAGCTTGCCAACCCTTAAGCTATAATAATATCAAATTACACTTTAAGATAAGAAATCTAACATGAAACAGAAAGAGACAATACATTTGGAAGATACAAAAAAAGTTAGAAATGTATATGCATCTAAGCAGAGTCTCACCCAAAATACACCAAGGAAAAAGGACAGAGTCGAAAGAAGAAAGAAACATCTCAACAACAGCTGGAGATTTCACCAGCTAAAAAGTTTAGTCTAACACCATGGGTGACACGGTTGCAATTTTGGTTTTAAATATCCTACTGACTACAAGCAACAGCCACTCTCAGGTGGGATTCCAGATGCAGAACCTGAAGAAGCTCCTTACACACACAGGTGTCTGTGCCCCTCGGACCTCGGGCTGAGCGCCGGCAGCTACGCAGAGCTTTCCAAGAGAAAATAAGCTGTTTTCCCAGAGGTGCTGACAGCAGCGCTGATAACCCACTCTGCATCATACAATGGTTCTCCCCATTGGACGGACACGTTTAGCTCCTGGGAAATGCAAAGACACCTTGAAACTGCCCCGTAATCAGGAAAAAGGAAAGGCCTGCCTGGCTCCAGGAAGGATGGAGGAGACGGCTAAGCGGCCAAATGGAGCAGATGTGAGGTGGGAGGCTGTGGCCATCGAGGGTGAGTGGATCCCACAGCCCACTTTCCACGCCTTCATGACATGGGAATGTTCACACACCCAGCAGGTGTCACTGAAGTCTCCAGGCAGACCATTAAGCAACACATCAGGTGTGAAGAGTGGAACTTACATTACTTCTCAAGAGTTCCTTCAAAACTACGAAATCTATAATCAAAAAACGTATTAAAGGCTTACGAGCTCAATTTAATCTCTCCCTTGGGAAATAGTAAGAATTCTTATTTGACAGATAAATTAATTAGGCAAACACAAAACCTACCCATCCCAATGGTTGATCTTCATGGTAACCAGGTGTTCTATCATTGGTTGTGTGTACTCAGGAAAGCCGGCAATAAACATGCTGGAAAAAACAATATTCAGAGACGGTGAGAATGTGCAGGAACAGGAACTCACATATTGCTTCTGAGAGTATAAAGCGCTATAACCACTTTCAAAAACTGGCAGTTTCCTCTCAATCTTTTAAGTTTCCTATAAACCCCCTTTTTAAGTATTTATCTAAAAGAAATGAAGATATAAATCCACAAAAAGACTTCTAAATAAATAAAGACTTCAAGCAGCTTCATTCATCAGAGCCCCAAAGAGAAAACCCCCTAAATGTCTGTCTATAACAGGAGGACGAACAGATAAACGGCAGAACAGTGGCAGACTCAAGACAGCTCAGTAATAAAGAGGAACAAGCTACCAACACACACACAGTAAGTGTGACTCTGAAACCTCCATGCTGAGGGAAAGAAGCCGGGTCCAAGGATCTGTTCTTTCTGATTCCACCTGTGCCCATTCCACAAATGGCATCAGTGAACTACAGTGATGGGCAGAGCAGCCTGGGGCCAGGAGCTGAGCTCCCTCCTTCCCTCTCAGAGGCAGTGCTGGCCACCCGAGGGTGCAGGCTGCAGCACTGACTGAACTGCGCTCCATGTGAGGACAGCCGACGAAGCGCAACTACGCCTTAAAAATAAAAGCTGCATCTGAAAACACCATAGCAGGACTTCTAAAAATAATTTCCAAGTGGGACACGCCTTTCTAATTATGACTCAAAACCCAGAAGCCAAAAAAGAAGAAATTGGTACCTTCAAAGTACTCAACCAAAGGAGAAAAATGCTGCCAGGAAAAACACACCATTTAAAAAAAAAAAAAAAAAATCTGCAACTGCTATCACAAACAAGAGACTTCTGTAACATGGGGTATTTCCAAATCAATAATATCATCACTTAGGAGAAAAATCACCAAAGTTTATATAAAAGATACAGCTCAAACATTCAGCCTCATTCAATGGGAAACAGAAAGAAAAGTTTTGCCCAAAGTTTTTGGCAAACTGCCAAAATCAGGGTTTTACAGCTGCCGCTGGAAGGATCTAGAAGCACCCAGAAACACTGCTGGGAATAGCATCTTGGCACAGCCTCTAGAGACAGCAAGTGGCATCATCCAGGAAATCGAAAACGAATACCCGTTGGTTCAGCAGTTCCACTTCTGGTTAATTCACTCAGATATAACTACACAGGTGAGAATATACACAAGAATATTCACTCCACATGGCTCATAACAGCAAGACAGAAGCCAAGGGCCAGGAAGGGGAGATCTGCAGGTCACAGTCCACGTAAAGATACGGAAGGCTCTCCAAGACGCAGGCCGTCACAGGCAGCAAACGGCGTCCAGGCTCTGCTGCGACGGCACATGCGCAGGGCTGCTCCTTACTGCTGACAGCTCACCCTGGTTACCAGAGGCTGACCTCGTTTTACTGTACTCCATAGACACTGCACACTTTGCAAACTGAAGACACAGGGCAACCCTGCACTGAACAGACCAGCACCATTTTCCAGCAGCATTTGCTCACCTTGTGTGTCACATTTTGGTAATTTCTGCAACATTTCAAACTTTTTTTTCAATATTATTATATGTGTCATGGTGATCTGTGAACAGTGATGGCTCATGTTATTATGATTTGCTCAAAGCTGAGATGATGGTTAGCAGTTTGGCAATAAAGCATTTTTAAATTAAAGCATGGACATTTTTTTATAGACACCTAACTATTACCCCCTAACAGACTTTAAGATAATTCTCATAGGCAGTGGGAAACCAAAAAATTCATGTGACTCACTTTAACGCTACACTTGCTTTGTTTCAGCGGTCTGGCCGGGAGCCCACAACACCCCCGCGGTGCGCCTGCACCGGGCCAGTCCTCCGTGGGTGAGCACGCCAGTGGCTCCGACCTTGCGCACCGCGTGCCACTGCTCAGCACGGACAGAGGGAAGCCAATACGCCCACAGCCATGAACTGAATCTCTCCATAAGACGCAGGAACGGGGTCAACCAGGTGCCTCACGGGAGAGGGGAGATGCCCTGGTTTCCCCTAAACAACTCCTACCCCCTCTGAATTTTATACCATGCACATGTATTACTTACTCTAAAAAATGCATTTCTATACTTAATGCCTCTAAAACCCCAACTGCTTACACATATTGCCTGAACCTGCCATACCATCTACATAGCCCCATTATGGACTCGTCCATCACCCACGTGTTGCACAGAGGCTGAAATATACAGTGGATGACAGAGAAGGCCAAGAAGGGGGAAAGGATTTCACCCAAACCCTGTGTGGGCACACTGCATGTACACAGGGTAAACATGGGTGCCAGGTGGGCATGTCTGTGCTACAAGGCATGAGCTCTGGGAGAGTCAAGTCAGGGAAAATCTGTGTTCCGGGCATAAGAGGAAGAAAAGCAGAGGCTTCTCCAGCAATGAGCTAGACTGACAGCCCCTCTAAAAATGAAGAAATCACTTAAGCGAGAGTCAGAAGAAGAAAACAGAAAAGTCAGGACAGTGAAAGCTGAGAGTCAGAAGAAGAAAACAGAAAAGTCAGGACAGTGAAAGCTGTCAGAAATGGAGCCAAGATGAGACTCCTGGTCCCACATAACCTAGGGGGGCCCTGGCCCCACCCAACAAACAGACCCAACCCAGGCCAGCAACCTGAGCTCCCAGAGAAGTGGGCAGACAAACCAGCAGCCTCACAGGAAGAACCAGCCAGGGGCTGGCCACCTGAATTCTAGTCCAAGCTCTGGCACTAACTAGCGGCTGACCTTGGAGAAGACGCTCTGCCGGAGCCACGAGCCCAGGAGGCACTCAGCACTTACAGACTCAGGCACGGAGGCCAAGTGCAAGGCGAGGACTACAGGGAGGAGAGCCAAGGAGGGTGCGTGACCCACAGGGGGCCAGGAGGCAGGCTGGGGCCGCGGCAAAGAGAAAGCATTCTGTCCTGCGCTCAGACCAGAGACAGGGTGGTCACGGAAGCTCTGCAAGTGTACGGGACAGCGAGAGCTGGGCCACGTGACGACTGAGCAGATGCGCAGTGAACGTCTAAGGGTTGTTAGAAAGGAAGGAGTGACAGAACTAGGCCACTACCTGGACGTGCAGAATGAGAGCAGGAGGGGGTGATGTGGGCAGCGCGATGCTCACTGAGTTAGGAAGCAGGAGGGAAAGGTGCACTCTGGGGCTCCCTTGGTTTGAAGCATTTACAGGACAGGAACGTGCAAAACGACTGGAGAGCAAACCACCAGAAAGCAAAATAGGACAAAACCCACCTTTAGACAGATGCACAGTGCTGAGGCGGCAGCGATATGCTGAGGGAATTTACAACAGCAAGAAGACAAGCCAGCACAGTGCTCACAACTGCTCGTCACACTACAGCAGAAAGTAGCTGGGCAAAGAGAAGCACCACCCGGACGCACACGTCCGAAGTCAAGAGCCTCAAACGGCCACCAGCTGGTGAGAGGGGAAAAGCCCGTGCAGTGGACCAGTGCTGAGCAGCGCTGACGGATGACGACACACAGTGAGAGAAGCCCACACACCACCCGGGCGCCCTACNGAAGTCAAGAGCCTCAAACGGCCACCAGCTGGTGAGAGGGGAAAAGCCCGTGCAGTGGACCAGTGCTGAGCAGCGCTGACGGATGACGACACACAGTGAGAGAAGCCCACACACCACCCGGGCGCCCTACATGCTCTGGAGAAGGCCAGCTCCAGCGACAGCTGGCAACTCAGAGGCTGTCAGGGCCTGGGTTTGAGGGAACTTTCTGGAGTGACAGAAACATTCCCCATGTCAACTGCAGAGGTGATTATGTACCCATTTTAAACTGGTGAATTTTACTGCATGCAAATCAAATGTAATAAACAAACGAGGAGAACAAAACTTAGCTGATTTTTAACAACGGGTTTCATCCTAGGAATACACAGGACACTGTAAGGACAGGCCACAGACAAGCAGAAAACGAGCAGATCATGGGCCTGAGAGAGGGTCTGCATCCAGAACACAGGGAGATCTCTCAACGTCTCAGTAACAGGAAAACAGCTGGCCCAGGAAACAAACAGGCAAAAGACTGGTCAAATAAGCCCATGATAAGATGCTCAATGTCATTAGTCATTGGGAAAAAACAAATTAATGAGCTTCTCCTGCACATTAAAAAAAAAAACAAAAAAACCACTAACCAGACCAGGGGCCAGCGAGGACAGGGTGAAATGAGGTAGTCACTGTGGAAAACCATGTGGCAGTTTCTTAAAAAAATCAGTGTCCAGCCACTCCACTCCCAGTGTTTAACCAGATAAAGGAAAGCACCTCCCCACAGACATATGTGCACTCGAAGCCGATCGAAGCCCCCACCTGGAAACGCTGAGACCCACTTCACAGGTGGACAGACGTGGCTCATCACATGCAGGAACGGGGAAGGCACGGGCACCCACGCAGGAAAGACGTCCAAGGAAGCAGGCGGAGCACAGGTGGCCAGAGCAGCACCCAGATCCACACCACATGGCTCCAGTCACCGAACGACCCAGGGTGACGGGAGCAGGCCGGTGCCTCGAGGAGTGCCCACGTGCGTGCTCAGCACTCTCTGACTCTTTTAGACCCCACTGAGTTCTAGGCTGCCAGGCTTCTCTGCCCGTAGGATTGAATGCATCGCCATTTCCTACTCCAGGGACCTTTCAGACCCAGGGACTGAACTCGCATCTCGTGTCTCCTGCACCAGCAGGCAGATTCTCTGCCACTGGAGGAGGGGCGCCCAGAGCTCCTGTGGAGCCAGGTCTCTCGCTGTCTGTGTTCTGGCGGCAGAGATCTGTGCCCGTCAACACTGACTGGAATCTACACGTTAAACACAAGCGCTCTTCCGTGTGTCACCAGTACTGTGACAAAGCTCTGAGCCAAAAGTAGAGGCGAGACGATGTCAGCCTCCCCACCCAATGGTCCTCGTCCACAAGTTTCAATTCTGCATCAGACATTCCCATCTCCAGGAGAACCATCCACACATCAGCCCATACATCCACTCAAGATGTGCCATGAGCCCCTCATGTTTGGTGAAGCTGAACTTCCCCAAAACCCAAAGCATTTTCTCCTTCACTGGTGCACGCAACACCCCCTCCTGGTGACCCAACTCCTACNCCATCTCCAGGAGAACCATCCACACATCAGCCCATACATCCACTCAAGATGTGCCATGAGCCCCTCATGTTTGGTGAAGCTGAACTTCCCCAAAACCCAAAGCATTTTCTCCTTCACTGGTGCACGCAACACCCCCTCCTGGTGACCCAACTCCTACACCCTAGCCGTCTCCTGACCATGTCTCCCCACCTCAGGAGGGGCCCTGACAGCTTCCCTGACTGTGCCCCACCTTGTGAGGGGCCCTGTCTCCTTGCTTCCAGTTACCAAAACGTAACTACAGTGATATGTTCAAAATGCAGATGTGACCGTCAAACCCGGTTCCTTGACCTCACGACAACTCAAGGACCACTATGGCTCAGAAGCCCCACCCCGCCGGGCTGGGCCCTGCTCTCTGGACTCTTTCCTGCAGGGCTGTCCCCCCCAGCCCCACCAGGCTCCTTTGGCAAAGGACCCTGGGTGTCAGCCCTGCCTTGGGGCAAGGGGAGAGCTTCCCCAAAGCGCCCTATGGTAATGGGGTGCAGCCACAGCCCCCAGGTCCATGACTGCTGGACCCATCTGCACAAACTGCCTCTTGTCCAGGCAAGTGTGCAGAACCCTCTGTAAAAAAAAAAGACATACCCCATGCCAGCCCATCTATGAAAAGCAGACCAACTAAGAGACCTCAGCCACAAGAAAAGCATGCCAAGGCCAAACGTTGCAAGTTTTTAGCCAGGAAACTTGGGCAAAGGTGAGAGAGTCTCCATGTATAATACATGTTCAAAGATTAACAATCAAAGAAAACAGAATTAAAACAGGAAAGAACTGAGAAGGCAAAGAAGGCCATTAAATGCTGAGGAACGGTGGAAAGGATGCTAAAAATACAGAGTCTGTTTGGGCAAAGATTGCTTCTGGGAAAGAGGCCAATGCTACATCTTTTTAAAAAAATATCTGTCCACGCTGGTTATGGAGAAATGTAGTTTCTGCATGGTTTGCACAGCAGGGGTGTTGGGGAATCTATCCTTTAGACACATAACGGGTAACAATTTAAAAAGGCATTGGTGTGCTTCCTCTCCCAGTTTAAGGCAAATAAGTCACTTCATGCAATCATGCCCATCCTGCGCTAGTGTTGCAATGGGTTAATTAACTAAGACACTGGACTCACTGCCCCACGACTTACGTACTTAAATTATGTAAGCTTTGATGCGATTTCTGTAAAACTGCAGTTAGGGACGTTAAATATTTATTCCTTGACCTGATTTCTCAAATACCTCTGTTTTACTCATAAAGAAGCTAGAGATAACTTCCACTTGGGAAACGCTGCTTCACTGAAACAATAAAGGAACAGTCACTTTCAATCTGAGGGTTCATTCTGAGAAGCTCCCCAGTGGAAGAGTGGCCACACAGAAAGCAAACACGGTTTTGGCTCGTGGCTATTCCCTGTAAAAGACCATGCTCTCAATGAAATGACGGTTTAAGAGAAAATTCACCACCACAGCACTGCTCCTCAAACCGTTAACACCTCTAAAAGGTGAGCACCTCCTTCTCCAGGCCACCCCCGACGGGCTACTGTCCTTCTCTGGATTCTTTCGTATTTCGTGAAGTTTTATGTAAACGGACTCATAGACTAGGCACTCTGTCCCATCGGTGAGAAAGAAACCTTTCAAAACAGTTTTCAATTACTTTTTCAATCTTTTCACACATAGATTTACTTTCAGTGGATTGTCCAGGCTCAAGAGACCAAACAGTGGAAACTGATCTGTGATTCAAAAAAAAACACTGTATTTTACAATGACTATTAAAACTTACCTTATAACCAGGAAACAGTTAGATCTGTTACCAACAGCAAAGTAGTCAGCTGTGGTCAAAATATCAATCCCATGAGGGAAAGTACCCTAACAAAAAAGTGGGGGGGAGAAAGAGACGAAAATTATTTCAATGAATAAAAAAGGCGTTTTCAAAGTTTGATAACCATATGTACATGAGTTACGTTTATAAACAAACTGAGAAGTCTGGGGAACGCAGACTTGGTTACTAACCTGACAGCAAAAACTACATGCCTTAACCAAGCTCACCCAAGGACTTTCAAGTCAAGGACTACTGACTGCCTCTCCGAGGCTGGACACTGTGCTAAAATCATCTGAAGCACTTAAAAAAAAATTTTCCCTAACAATTTTAGCATTTCAACTTTGAAATAATGTAAGAGCCTTTTCTCTAAACCACACACCACAGAAAGACATCAGATTTCAGCAGAACTCAAGTTCAGATTTCATTCAACCAGTGTCCCTCCAGCCAGAAGGACCCCAGAACCCCTGAGGGGGGGCGGCACCTGCCTGGGTTGTGAATCCTAGACAGAAGCCCACTCCCACAGCTGGTGGGAGAATGAACAAGATAAAAGCTGGGAGGTCATGTGTGGGGGCCCAAAGGCTGACAACCAGGGCCAGACTCTGAAACAAACGGTTTCGGCATGGGGGGGCACAGTCAGGGACACCGGCCATACCCAGGAACACGTTCCCAGCCTAGGCCCAGGCCCCATCCCAAAGTCTGCAAGTTATTATTGATACCACTCTCTGGTGACAATACTTGAAAATCTGAAAACAAGACAATACGTTCTCTAAAAGGACATAAATGACAAACTTGCAACCAAGGAGTGGATGCGGTGCTGTCACTAACCATGAGCGGGTCTGGGGAGGCCTGGGTCCCTGGCACCCTTCCTCACTCTGAGCAAGTCCTAGGCGCAGGGACCCATAATCCACTAACCTTCCCCACTATCTCTTTGAGGGAGCCCTGCTGTGAGAACCCTGACGGACTCGGCGTCACCCAAGGCAACAGTTCCGCACACACAGTTTCTCCTAGATGTCCAGGCAGGAGTCTTAGAATCCTGTATTCATCCAAGTCTTCCCTTGAGGACAACCACCTCTCCCACCTACCGCCACTCCTGCCCTCCCACCTGCCAAGCAGCCACTCTGCATGGGCTCCCCCTAGTCCCACAGTCTGAACTGTGCCCCTCAAGACCCCAAGGCCCATTACTGCTTGTCCCCAGTATTCTCACACCTGCAACTCACTCACCTCCAGCCCAGACCCCTCTCCCGGCACCCTGCTCAACAGAGCTCAGCTTGGTATCTCCGCCAAGAAGACCTCTCCCTATCTGCCACCAGACTGACCACGGGCCCCAGTGTGGTCATCGGCACATACAGTATGAATGACTCGGAGATAAACACCACACTCCCAGCCCAGGCTGACCGGTGATGAGAGCTTCAGGGTCTGCAGTAGGATGCTGCATCAGGAGGGGCCGCGGGGCACTGGCATGAGGAAGCTGGCTCCTTCCACAAAGGGGATAGGCAGGGGTCATGTCTCTGCCCCTGCCCAGCCAAGCTCCTCTGCCCAAACCCCTCTGGCACCCAGGGGCAACTGCTGACATCAGAAGGGTCTCAGCAATGCATGAGGCGTGGATTTCTGACGTTTGTGAAAATTACACATTCAAGTTTCCTGTAAAACAGCTACTGATTGTTTAAAACTCGTGTCAGCACTCACCTGAGTTATGAGTGAACCTGTGAGCAGAAGTCACCCTGTGAAGCACTAGCTTATTTCAGGTCAATTCTTTACCCATGTCGGTGGCTCGGCTATTTTTACTTCTACATCTACAGGAAGTTTTAGGAACGAAGATATTTTAAAGTAACCATACCTGTCGTCCCACATTCTCCTGGAAAGCAGCCTAAGGAAGAGAAACACAAACAGTGGTGAGTTAGGTGTGCACTCGCTGGCCACTGGTGATGGACGCGCAGCAAAGCCGGTGCAGAACAAATGAGCCACGACTTTTTTTTTTTTTTTTTAAATAAAGGTCTCATTGTTGGCCACTCAGAGCCTCAGGGGTGGTTTTATCTTTCTCTTTTTACATCCTGGTGTGCTCTCAAACCACAGGCTAAGAATTCAAGTTTATAAAATCTGCTAAGCGGCCGATTCTGACTTTCACACCAAAGCCTGATTCAAGGCCCTAGATACAGAAACAGGAATAAAGCCAAATCTATTAGGTGAACTCAAGGCCCAAAGCCCAAGTCATCTTACTGGGGATCTGTGATGACAGCACATGGGGGGTGACACTGAGTGCCTGGTCTCCCCACACCGCCTTCCCCAGGACAACAGTGGACACGCTCCATGTCCCGCTCACAGGCCCAGAGCGGGGCTGTTCAGAAGGTCCAGACCTTCACGTAGAATGAGGTGTTCCTCAGACGGGCCTTCCTGTCTGTTGCTTAGTCGCTCAGTCGTGTCCGACTCTTTGTGACGCCCGACTGTAGCACACCAGGCTTCCTTGTCCTTCAGGGACCTTCTCGCCACCAGCTATCAAATGCACACAATGCAACCTCCTCGCCACGTGCCATCCACCAGAGACAGGTCAAAGGGCAGAGGTCAGGTGGCCAGTGGCTTCAGGGAGCTCCTGGGAGGCACAAATCTGCTTACAGACACAGGCTGAATGCCTGGAGCGGGAGGGAGCATCCTGGGAACGAGGTCATAACCTCCAGGACTTTCATCTCACACACACCATCACCATCCCCTGGGAGTGCTGGGAGGAGCACAAGGAATCAAGATGACAGAACACAAAGACCCCCACATAGTGTTTAAATGGGCGCCCAACACCTCCCGCAGGCGACAGAGAAAGGCAAAGGACTTGGCTGTCTCCAAGACCAAGCATTCGGTGGCCTCAGGGAGGTACAGCTAGAACCGCCCTTCCCTGAGGGCCCTCGGGCAGCTTTCACACTGGGAGCAGGGCGACGGGACTTTTGCTATGTACCCTTTTTCAGCTTTCGCAATAAATTCATTAAAGAAAATAAAAAACAGAAGTGAAACCAACCAAAAGGCAATGAAGAAAAGATACAATGTCAATTTATGTAACATGCAATATTTAGGAACACATTTACTATACTGGTGACATCGTTTAAAAGGTAAAAAACACAAGATTTATAGGAGAAAGCACAAGCCCTAAAATGGTGACACAATTTGGGGCGGGGGGAAGGAATGAGAGGACTTGCTCTATCCAGTATTAGGGTTACTATGGAGCCTTGGTAACCCAGACAGACAGACATAGATCAATGGAACAGAACAGGGAAAACCTTTAGGATTGAGAGCTATGCAATGATTTCTCGGATTCTCAGACTTGACACCAGAAACATGATCCATAAAAGAAAACAGTAGTGAGTTGGAGCTCATCGAAATTAAAAGACTTGTTGTGAAAGACTTGTAAAGAGGATGAACAGAAACCCACAAACTGGTAAGAAGAACATGCAAGCCACTTGCCCAAGAAAAAACGACTCGAATGTGGAATACAGAGACTCCCAAATTCAGCAATAAAAACAACCCAGTAAGAAAGGGAGGCAAAAGACTTTGCTGGAGCTGAAGGCAGGCCACCCAGGCCACATATTGTTATTCAGAGTTAAAGTTACTTGACAAATGGCCAGTGGGGGGGATGGTATTTAAAACACCCCGACTCTGAAAGCAAGAATAAATGTCTCATGTGAGGGTACATTCCCCATTTCAGGGGCAAGAAAACATCCTCATCACAAGCTATGGAAATAAATCTTGTCACTCCTTCACCAGCCCCTTCTGTTAAATCTTCACAAATAACCATTTCTTTGTCCAAAAAGGATATATAAACAGCCTGCTTTGGTCACTTTAGGGGGCCCATTTTATGAGACCGCCGTCTGTACGAATTAACTTTTTTCCCCTGTTAATCTGGCTTGTGTCACTTTAATTACTAGACCCACCAAATGCACACAAGGAGCACTGGTGGTTAAAGATCACAAACCAACATTTCACCGAAGAGGATACAGGTGGTAAACACCACACGAAAAGATGCTCAGCATCACCAGCATCACCATGAGAGAAATGCAAATTAAAGCCATGGTGAGCTATCCCCACACATCTGAGCAAAGTAACTAACACAAAAATAACGACACCACCACATTCTGGGGAGGCAGTAGAAAAACTGATCGCTGACAGGTGATGGGGGGCAGGTTTACAGTGGTACAGCCCCTCCGGAAACCAGCAAGGCCCCTCCAAACAGATCTAAACGTGCAACTACCATCTATTCCTGGCATTTATCCCAGAGAAATAGAAACTGTATTCACATGAAAACCTGTATGTGAATTGTCACAGCGGCTTAATTCTTAATTGTTCCAAAGCAGAAACAACCCAGAGGCCCAACAGCAGATGTGCATAGCCGGACAGCAGAGGCGACTCAGCAGGGATGGGCCGGAAGCAGGGGCTGCCAGTACTGCCAAGGCCTGACTGGACTCTGGGAATCGTGCTGCAGGAAAGGTAGTCCTAAAGGTCACACTGTATGTTCTTGTTCAGTCGCTCAGCCGCATCTGACTTCGCAACCCCATGGACTGCAGCACACCAGGCTTCCCTGTCCTTCACCAACTCCCAGAGCTTACTCAACCTCATGTCCATTGAGTTGGTGATGTCATCTCATCCTCTGTCGTCCCCTTCTCCTCCCACCTTCAATCTTTCCCAGCATCAGGTCTTTTCCAGTGAGTTGGTTCTTCGCATCAGGTGGCCAGAGGATTGGAGTTTCAGCTTCAGCATCCTTCCTTCCAATGAATATTCAGGAATGATCTCCTTTAGGATGGACTAGTTGGATCACCTTGCAGTCCAAGAGACTCTCAAGAGTCTTCTCCAACACCACAGTTCAAAAGCATCAATTCTTTGGTGCTCAGCTTTCTCTATAGTCCAACTCTCATATCCACACATGACTACTGGAAAAACCATACCTTTGACTAGATGGACCTTTGTTGGCAAAGTAATGTCTCTGCTTTTGAATATACTACCTAGGTTGGTCATAGCTTTTCTTTCAAGGAATAAGCGTCTTCTAACTTCATGGCTGCAGTCACCATCTGCAGTGATTTTGGAGCCCAAAACAATAAAGTCTGTCACTGTCTCCATTGTTTCCCTATCTATTTCCCACGAAGTGATGGGACCAGATGCCATGATCTTCGTTTTCTGAATGTTGACCTTTAAGCCAACCTTTTCACTCTCCTTTCACTTTCAACAAGAGGCTCTTTAGATCTTCACTTTCTGCCATAAGGGTGGTGTCATCTGCATGTCTGAGGTTATTGATATTTCTTCCGGCAATCTTGATTCCAGCTTGTGCTTCATCCAATCCAACATTTCTCATGATGTACTCTGCATATAACTTAAATAAGCAGGGTGACAATATACAGCCTTGACGTACTCCTTATCCTATTTGGAATCAGTCTGTTGTTCCATGTCCAGTTCTAACTGTTGCTTCTTGACCTGCATACAGATTTCTCAGGTGGCAGATAAGGTGGTCTGGTATTGCCATCTCTTTCAGAATTTTCCACAGTTTGTTGTGATCCACACAGTCAAAGGCTTTGGTATAGTCAATAAAGCAGAAGTATATGTTTTTCTGGAACTCTCTTGCTTTTTCAGTGACCCAGATAACCACAATGGTATGATCACTCACCTAGAACCAGATATCCTGGAATGTGAAGTCAAGTGGCCCTTAGGAAGCACCACTATGAACAAAACTAATGGAGGTGATGGGATTTCAGCTGAGCTATTTCAAATCCTTTAAGATGATGTTGTGAAAGTTGCCACACTCAATATGCCAGCAAATTTGGAACTCAGCAGTGGCCACAGGACTGGAAAAGGGCAGTTTTCATTCCAATCTCAAAGAAAGGCAATGCCAAAAAATGCTCAAACTACCGCAGAATTGCACTCATCTCACACACTAGCAAAATAATGCTCAAAATTCTCCAAGCCAGGCTTCAACAGTGTGTGAACCATGAACTTCCAGATGTTCAAGCTGGATTTAGAAAAGGCAGAGGAGCCAGAGATCAAATTGCTAACATCCACTGAATCATCAAAAAAGCATCCAAACCACAAGAGCACAAAGACGGCAGCTCAGCACGCTCATAGCACCCCCACACCTTGGCGCCAGAGGAGGCCGCCCCAGGTCTCCTGGGTGTGGTGTCCCGTAGAGCGCACAGAACCAGAGCGCAAACTGGAATCCAAAAGGGCCAAATACATCATCACAAGGAAGCAGCTTTGTGATAAGAGAAATTTCATCCCCGATAATTAGGCACTTGGTCCCTACCTTTTCAAATGAGCTTCAAACAGAAGCACCTTTCACTGCGATAGACACGCGCCACTAAGTAAGGACGGGTCACTTAGGTGGTGTTTACTGCAAAGAACTTCCACTAATTTTAAAGGATTTTAATTGTAACTTGAAAAAGAAAAATTTCTGTTCTTCTATTCCACCTCTTCCCTAGGATATCATAAAAGCATCAGTGCTTTGACTTTATTACTGCTTCCCAAAATTAGTTCTTAGGTTCCAATAAACAGAAAGAAAAATATAAAAGGAAATTTCTTTGAGGCCTTGCAGCGCAGCTTGCGAAGATACTGGGGATCGAACCCAGGCCCTCTACAGTAGAAGCCCAGAGTCCCAACCACTGGGCCAGCAGGAGCTCCCCAACAAGCAATTCTTACACACAGACTTAACAAGAGTCTCACTGTATTTCAAGGAGTCTTACAGTTACTGCCTGGGGGAAAATATCAAGGCACAAACGTGAAGATTTCTCAAGGAATCATCAGGTTTCCTACTGATGCTCAAGACAAAAGAAGAGAAACTGCAGGACACAGACAAGATCTTGGGCTTTCCTGGGAAACTTGCTTGAAACGCCAAGTTTCAAGGACCCCATGTACTTCAGAGAACAGAGAGCAGGCAGGCCACGGGGAGCTCTGTGACCTGATGCCCCGACATCTGAGGACAGAGGTCTCAATTCCACATCACCCACAAGTAGAGGGCACGCCTGCAACACTGATCCCAGGCCCCACCCTCACTCAGATGGCAGCACCCACTTCACACTCGCCCCTCCGGGACCCCCTTGCCTCTCCGCCTGGAGGCCGGCAACCCATCGTGACCCGCCCGCCACAGGCTACAGCCCACTCCCCAGCTGGAACCCAGAGGGAGTGGAAGCCACCCCCACCCCGTTCCTGGACCTCGCTCCTGCTTCACAAGCCGGTGACAACGGGTGACAGCCACCCACACCCTCAAGAAAAGGACCCAACAGGACAACTTACAGAGGCTGCTCTCCTGCAGTTTACATCTCGGTCGAAAACAGTGGCAATCACCAGCGCGCTGTGAGGAAGAGACGAGGAGGTTCATGAAAGGGACTCTCCACAGACCCCGGGGCCCTGAGCCCACAGTCTCCCTCCTCCAGGTGCCCGTGAGCCCGTCCATGGCTCGGGGCCTCAGTGGCAGACAGGCTCACAGGGCAGTGGGGGCGGCCAACCCCAACTCCACCAGAGCCAGCAGGTGCCGGGGCCCAGCCCTGGGGCATCCAGGGAAATGCGAAGCGCGGATGGCGCAGGCGAGGAAACTTATTTATTTATATAAGGTGAGATTAGGAAGAAATAGTGTAGTAGGAAAATTAAGTGGAGAAAAGAGGCTGAATAACTTGGTTTACGTGGAAAACCAATGAAGTTCCAGACAAGGAACTTGCACCATCTGCATTGGGCCACCAGCGCCCATTTGAATATCGGAGAGTGCCCCGCCTTGGGCTGTCTCTTTACGGATCTTAGAAGCCAGGACAAGTAAGTAGACATGGCGAGCCTCCATGCCCCAGATGGGAATTCAGCCTGAAATTAGAGTAAAGAGGAGACACAGGGGAAACCAGTCCTTCCAATGACTGGCCTGGCCTCTATTGTCTAAAAAGGCCTTTTATACCTTTTTGATTGTACATAGAGATCAATGGGTATTACAAAGTTATGCAGCGTTAGCAGCCCAGACTCTTATCAAAACCAGGCATTTCTCTCTGCATACCTAGTTGTATACACAAGTCTTAGGTAATTTACATCATCTTCGGGCCGAAAGGGCCAATTAACATCTTACAGTCCTTTTCTGATAAGGTTTGTCAACTAGAAGGCTTATTTGTGTTGATCTTCCCAAAGTCTGGTGCCACTCTCAGAAAAACACTAAATAAAGTTACATTCTTACATAGCAAAGATACAGCAATTTATAACAAGTAAAAGNCAGGGCTCAGGACTCGTCACAGTATGTCGCTCCAAGTGGCAATGAGGTCTTCTGACTCTGATGCTCCCACCTATGGGGTGGCGAGAAGCTTCTGCCCCAAGCAGAGGATGTTATGAGTGGTGGCAACCCACCTCTGTGCCCAGTGCCTCTGCTGACCTTTCAGCCCTCAGTCCTGATTGTCTCTTTGGCTGGGCTGACCCAAAGACAGTCCCCAGAGAAAGGAGGGGCCCAGGTTCCTGCAACCTTCAGTGCTTTCAGCCACAAAGGTTAGAAGCCTGCCAGCATGATTTCACTTTGAAATGGGAATGGCCCTTGGAAGCCAGGTCCCCCGAAGTCGGGGCACGTCAGCTTCTGGCANTGCAACCTTCAGTGCTTTCAGCCACAAAGGTTAGAAGCCTGCCAGCATGATTTCACTTTGAAATGGGAATGGCCCTTGGAAGCCAGGTCCCCCGAAGTCGGGGCACGTCAGCTTCTGGCAGAGGCAGTGCGACAGGTGCAGAGCTGGACCTGCCGGGCCCTGGGCACAAGGCCGCGGCTGGCTGGGGGCCACGACTGCGAATGAGACCGCTCCCATCTAGAGGCTCATCATACCGTGGCTGCTGATGGAAACAACGGGCAAAATACACCTTGCGCTTTCATTCTAGTTACAGAAGCAGCTTCCAAAAAGCTGAGGAGCAGAGCAAGAAAGCAGTAGGCAGAACCCGCCCCGAAGCTGTATTAAGTAAACAGCAAACAATCTCACCTTTGCAGACCAACAGGAGAGTGGGGAATACATGTGAGGGCAGGAGCAGGGGACAAAGGCACGGGCAGCCGGGCCTCAGGCTGCAGACGCCCACCACAGCCTCTCCAGGAGCCCACCACCCTCCTGCCCCTCCCGGGGTGGACACAGCCAGAAGTCAGACACTTTTATGACTTCCTAGGAAGCAGTGTATCTCCCTGAGCAAGGATCAGAATCCACAGGCTGCTCTGCAGGCCTTCCCTTCACATGAGGGTCAAGATTGAGAGATACAGCCTGGCCACACGACCTGAGCAGTAAGCGAGCCTGAGAACCCTCCCTGGACCCTCGAGCGGGCCCCGTCCCCTGCGGCTTTCCCCCAGGCGCTGCTGGTGCTCAGACCACGGGGAAGCCCACTGCACTGGCCACAGGAGGAGACAGAGTTGCCCTGTGGATACGTTCTGAGGCCTGAGGGTCTCCCACTCTTGGCAGGACACCTCCTTGGTGGGAAGCAGCTTCCAGGACTGGAGATCATGTTAAAATTCATCTCTGAGTAAAAGTGGTTGGGTCGGTGTTACAACCATGACCAACTCAGTGCTCAGCTCCTCCTCCAGCGTGACACGGAACCAACAACCAGAAGTGGACAGCTAAACTCCCTTTTCATGTCAAAGGGACTCACTTCAGTCCAACAGAGACAGGGAGAAAATTAACATCACTATACGAGGTACACATCTCTTTCGAATTTTCCCGGGCACAGACATGGGATCCTAAAAGTGGGGGCCACGCCCACGTGGCTGGCAGAGCCCGCTGCCCGCAATGATCTGCCCAGGAAGCCACGGAAAAGGCATCGTGCTGGTCTCATGAGGCTTGTGCTGGTTTCAGTGCACAGGAGCAGCCAGTGAAGCAGGCAAGCCAATGCTGCCACTAGTCCAAATTAACAGGCTTTACCTTGAGATGGCCGTGACGAACGGCTTCAACTCCTGAGGCGCGTAGGCTCGTGCGAAGGCCCAGCACACGTAGCAGGCGGCGTCCCGGACGTTGGAGCCCACGCTGCAGGCGCCCCGCTTCTCCTCGTACGTCAGAGCCTTCAGGATCACGGGGACCACTGCACAGAGGGGAGAGAGACTGTGAGGCGGCCCTGAAGCAGCGCTCCCGGCTCCACAGACACTGCGCCCACTGGAACACCACCCCACCTGCACCGTGGCCCCGCAGAGCCTGGCGCGAGCAGCACACACCACGGCCCCAGCCCGAGGCACTCGGAAACTCACGACCTGCTCAGGAAGCCACTCACGAGTCCACCAGCTCGACTCAGGTGAGAATGTTCCTGAAAAGCTGCCCCCAGACTCCTAGAGGATGGCACAGACATGCCCGCGAGGATGACAAAGTAAAGTAAGCCCAGGGTCACTCTGTGCTAACTTCAGGAATAACCCAGATATGTTTAATTAGGTAAATCATCTGTGATATTTAAAATAATTGGAAGTACATACAGATTATCTTTCTGGTTCCATTTCAAAATGTCTCACTGAGTTTCTAATACTGCATATGTAGTTTTTTATATAAAGAGACGAGTGAGTTTAAGACCCCTGGGAAGAACACTGTACTGTTTAAGGGAGCTGCAGTTGTACGGTATTTGCCTATTAAGTTTATCATATTCGTGAATTTCATGTATATGGGAAGGGTTTGTCTATTAGAGACACATAAATTACTATAAAAGAAAATAAAATATATGACACTCATGCATAGAGTTTTATGCTGGCGTGCTGCGGTCCATGGGGTCACAAAGAGTTGGACTCAGTGGCAAAACAACAACAAATGGGGTTTAAAAGTGTAAGAACTAAGCTCGGGTGCCCCAACTACTGACTGAGCCCACGCTACAGAGCGCTCATGCTGCAGCTACTGAAGACCGTGCGCCTAGACCTGTGCTCTCTAGAAAGGGAAGCCCACACCCCACAGCCAGAGTGCAGCCCTCGCTCACTGCAACTGGAGAGAGTCCAAGCACCGCAACAGAGCCCCAGAGCAGCCAGAAATAAATAGCTTTCTAAACAAAAATAAAATAGATAGCCAACATGGAACTATACTCAGTGTATTTTATAATATCCTTTAGGGGGAAAAAATCTGAAAAACGTGTATGTGTGCATATATATGAAAAACTAAACCACTGTGCTCTCCATCTGAAACTAACATGATACTGTAAATCAATCACACTTCAATAAAATAAAAAACACAATGCAGGTACAAATGCCAAACCAAACCAGAGGACACTACCACAGCTGTTTCAGATAAAGTGGTTAAATCTAATTAGCCATTTTAAAAATTATCTCACCTTGAACTAAAGCTGTAATGCTTAAAATTGGCCTCCATTTGTCTTACCTGGGGAAGTTCTACTTTACCTGAGATTACTTTTAGTTTTCTAGTGTTGGTCATACTCTCTGTGCTAAGAGGGTAGCCTATTCACAGCCCAACGCATGTCAGAATTAACAGGCTATGGCACCTTGACGGGTCGCATCGTATAAACTCAGAGTCACTGCCTCGCCACGTTCTCTAAAATCACCACTTTACCTAGCTGCCCAGACACTTCTGCGGAAGACTGTTCAGCAACTCTATAGCCTGAGGGAAATCTGGATGCTAGCTGCTGAGTCCCAATTTATCGGTCCACTGGGCAAAATCAATTTCCACACAGACAACTGTGAATGACAGCGGTCAGCACTGTCCACATGTGCTTCAGGTGGACGTCACAGCCAACTACTCCCCTGAGAAATCTCAGGGGCCCTGGGAGAAGCCCACCTCCACAAGGACACAGCCTCACCCTTGACCAGCTGGCCCCCAAGGCCCTGAGCGGGTGAGGGCACCTGACGCCGGACGCCGGGGTCAGAGTGAGATGGCTGCTAAGGTCAACCAGTCACAAAAAAAGGACACACACTGTGACCTGTGCCCACCAACAGAGGTCTGCCTCAGCACAGTAAGAGACCTCCCAGGGCTGACCGGCATCTGCTGATGGAAAATCGACACGCTCGGAGGTCCCAACACAGGGCTATCCAGCCCACTTCTCTGCCTCAAGGAATGGAAGGAGGCCAGCTCTGAGAGGGCACTGGGAGCCGTATGCTGCACTCAGGCTCAGCCCTACTTGAGAGAGAAAAAAGCAGTACAAAGCACGGGCTCTGAGTTCTGCGTAGCAAGGTGGCCCCCACAAACCCCAGCTTTGGTCCCTGGCACCCACACGTGCCCATGTGATGTGCTCGGGTAGCTACTGGCCCTCAAGACACGAAGGATCTGACTGCTCTGCATCCGCCCAGCTAGGTCAAAGAAGCAGAGAGCTGAGCCCGCCTGGGCCTCAGGGCCTCACCGCCAGCCCTGCCCACCCACACAACCAGGCTGCTGCAGCTCCCCCGGCAAGTCCCCCCACCCAGTTCTCGGCACAGGCAGTTTCAAATTCTTTCTCTAGAAAGCTCCAGTGACCCCTGTATTACACCTGCCACAAACACCAGTGGCTGAGGCCCAAGTACAGGTGAAGAAGCACTCAGTTCAGTTACTCAGTCATGCAGGACGCCAGCCTTCCCTATCCATCACCAACTCCCGGAGCATGCTCAAACTCATGGCCATCGAGTCGGCGACGCCATCCAACCATCTCATCCTCTGTCATCTCCTCCTCCGCCTGCCTTCAATCTTTCCCTGCATCAGGGTCTTTTCCCCTGAGTCAGCTCTTCACATCAGGTGGCCAAAGTATTGGAACTTCACCAGCAGCCCCAATTAATATTCAGGACTGGTTTCTTTTAGGATGGGCTGGAAGAAGTGCTGCCAGCAATAAACGCAGGCCTCGCTGCTGGACTGGAGTCTGGGAGCGGACTGCACGGCCGCTGACAGCCATGCTGGAACACTTGCCTCGTGGTCACTGAGAAGGGCTTTGATTTGCCTAAAGTAAAACCGCTCGGGGGAGAGAAAGAGAGAGGACAGATTTCTTCAACAAGAAAACTGGAAAATGAGGCTCTCAGCTTCAACTCATCCAAAGGTGGTGGTAGTACCAGGCCCCAGGCGGGCAGAAGGATGGGGTCGGGACTGCTTCTGCAGCTGCTGGGCAGGGCCTGTGGCTGCCCCCGACCTTTTGGCCCTTCATCACCAGGCTCTTCTGTGCAGAAGGATGAGCTGGGCTTCTAGTTCAGATATCCGGGGACAGGAAGACAAGAGACAGATCAGCCCTGGTCCACGCAGGGTATGGAGTAATTACTGAGCTTTGGGTGGTATATGAAGGAGACACAGTCTTTGCCCTAAACTTTTGTAAGAAGCCATTATCAGAGGAAAAAATTCAAAAACTAACAGCTCTTTCCAGATTCAACAAGTTTAAAATAAGGAAACTCTTCAATTGCACTGAACAAAAAACCTTTCTCACAGTTCCAATTACACACTGCAAATACATGTCAAATATATAAGGTTCCCCAGAGGGCTTCCTTTTGGCAACCCAGAGTCCAGCAATGTAATTTAAATACCCTTCTCTCTAGACAGCATGTCATTTGTCTAACGCCAATTGCCTAAGGACAAAGCAGCCTCTAGGTGAGAGAAATGAGTTAACCCTCAGATCACCAAGTCCCCACTGTAGGGCTTTACAGATGTACATCCAGGGGTCAGGAGGAACTCAGACGTTCTCTGCAGCATCCTTAAAAAATAAAAAAATCACCATACTCAGAAGTTATGAGTTTTGATAAGTAATGATTTATACTAATTCAAGCAGTCCATGGCGTCGCAAAGAGCTGGACACAACTGAGCAACTGAACAACATACTACTTCAAAATCAAATTCATCACATAAGGAATATCACTGCACGGGGCCACGCCTCCCAGAATCACTGAGCCGTGCCCCCTGAGATGCACTTGAGCGTCTATCAGGACGCACTGCGCCAAGTCTCCCAGGTAGTACTAGAATGACATCTCACAGACGCACTTGGCGGAGTCTCCCAAGATGCCCCTGAGCCTCGGCACGTGATGGATGGAGCTGCCCATGCAGCCAGGAGCCTGCCTGCCTGGTCTGAGCCCAGGAAAGCACCAGATTCCCGGGAGCAGGTGTGGCCAATCACCACTCAACTTCTATTTCAGCCACCAATACAAACAGCCATCATACCTTCCTAAAGAATGCAGTCCAACTTGCTCAGAAAAAAACATGCTGAATTTGCTGGGAGAAAGGAAATGACAGACAGAAAATCTGGTTCCACCAACATTTAGTTTTTAGTTCCCACAGGACATCTGAAAAAACTATCCCAAAGGCTGACCTGTGGCAGCACTGCGAGCCACAGCACCGACCACTCCGCAGGCGGCGGCAAGTGCAGGCTTGGGCACCGGCGTTCCCTGGAGGGTGAGGGATGCCTGCCCCACAGGTCCTGGGAGACCTCAGCCAGGGCTCGTCTCCACAGGTACGATGGAGCGGGGTCTTGGGGCATCCTGTGTTGCTGGGGAGGGCACCTGGCCTGCACATCACCTGCTTTCCCCTCCCGCCAGGTGCTCCCAGCACATGCACCCTGCCTCAGGGGAGCACCCAGGAAGCCCTCTGCCTCCCTTTCTGCAGGAAAGTCACGTGGCCACACTGGTCCAAGGGCCCTCCCACGTCCTCCCTGTGAACAAGACCGGCCCCCCGCACTGCCCATGGTGCTGTGGCTGTGAGGCAAGGCTCAGCTGTCCAGAGGCCAGAAATGGACATTTCCCTCTCCAGGTGCCGTAGAAACACGAGAGGTCCCAGCGGAAGCATGCAGTGCAGGATTTCCTGGGATGCACGTCTGGACACAGATAAAGGCGCTCCTCAAAAGAGAAACACAATGGCAAGAGAGCAGGAAGTTACTACTTCCGGGCAGGAGCCCACAGTCTTGGGGCAGGGCCTTATGAAATGCGCGGCACAACTGCAAGGCAAGACTGGGGCAAACAAGAAGCCTTCCATCTGACGGCACCCTGCCCCTGGCGCGCAGGGCAGCTTCTGCCCAGAGGGAGAGACTAGCGAATATTCCTGCATAAAGTATCTCAGACCTCAGTGGACCAGTACACTCAAGAAAGTTTTAAAGCGAATAACAAACAAGGTAAGTGTGGTATGATGGATAAGGAGGTGATGGTGATTACATGTAAAAAACTCACATACATATATCATGGGAATATTCCAACCTAAAAAGGGGAGAAACAGCAGATGGGGAAACTTGGGGGAAAATAGGAATGTTAAAAGATAAGGACAAGAGAGCCATTTCTGAAGATCACACGAGCAGAACCAGACTTTCAACAAAACCTCCAGACCTGTGTGTGGATGCAGTAGGCCATGTGGCTATGACCCGTCCACAGGCACCTGTCCAGAGGGGAGAGTGCGGGAACTGCTGTGTGCGAGCCACTCACCATGGACTCAGGAGGCACAGGTAACAGGTGAAGAGGGCAGCGCGGGCAGACGGCCCTGACCCTGTGTGCCTGGGCCTCCTGGGCTATGTCCCCAACTTGGCACAGAGGCTGCACTGCTGCCACCATGGTTTGGAAGTGCAGAAATAAACCCTGCCATGACAGGATGGGGGGTGTTGTTTAAATACAACAGGGCCACTCAATGCAATGCATGCTGCTACCCAAAGAATATTTAATGACAGGAGGACACTCAGAACCTTCAAGCAGGCTGCATACCGTCAAGGGCTCACGTGCTGATACTGGTGATAATCAGCACTCACTATGGGCCAGGCCTTTGTCCGACTGACCCTGGAGGTAGGGGAACCGAGGTACGGAGAGACAGCCCAGCCCCTGGACTGCAAAGCCAGCCCAAGCATCACGCTGAGAGTCCCAGGTGCTCACGGCCCCCACCTGCTACAACCTCAACAGTGCTGACCTCCAGGCAGCGAGATTCCAGGTTTCCTTAGCTGCCGCTTCATGTCACTGTCCCAAATGTCCGTAATGATCACTCACAATCCTCATAATCATTAACAAAGGCAATACCACACTTTAAAATGTGGTTTCACCCTTTCCACTATTCAGAGGACACCACTTAGCCACTAGGCCAAGACCAGGTGAAGGACCCTGGGACCAGGATGACTGCTCCTTGGGGTCCACCAGCCAGCGTGGGTCCCAGGAGTCTGACACTTCAGACAGGACCACAGCAGGGTCCTGCTCAACATCAAATACATATTTTCCATTTATTGACAGGAACCATTCCTGTGTGGAACATGGATCAGAGAAGAGGCCAAATCAAAGAAGAGTAAACACATAAAACAATCGGAGTGCTGGGTTCAGCAGCACATATACTAAACGTGGGACGGTGCAGAGAAGATCAGCGCGGCGTCACTGACATCTAAATCTGAATACGACAATCTAAAGCACAACACAGAGGAGTCTACCGCCAGAACAGAAGTGGCCGCACAGACGAGAAACAGACCTGTGGTTGCCAAGGGAGAGGGGCTGAGGGAAGGAGCGGGTGGGAGGCTGGGGTTAGCAGATGTAAGCTACCACATACAGAATGGATAAGCAACAAGATCCTGCCGTACACCACGGAGAACCATACAGTCAATATCCTATAATAAACCATAATGGAAAAGAATATTTTAAAAAATTAACACATCGTAAATCAGCTAGACTGCAATAAAAATAAATAAGAATGACCAAAAACAAAAAAAGATCTGACATCAGCCAAGGACACAGGAAGANGAGACTAGCGAATATTCCTGCATAAAGTATCTCAGACCTCAGTGGACCAGTACACTCAAGAAAGTTTTAAAGCGAATAACAAACAAGGTAAGTGTGGTATGATGGATAAGGAGGTGATGGTGATTACATGTAAAAAACTCACATACATATATCATGGGAATATTCCAACCTAAAAAGGGGAGAAACAGCAGATGGGGAAACTTGGGGGAAAATAGGAATGTTAAAAGATAAGGACAAGAGAGCCATTTCTGAAGATCACACGAGCAGAACCAGACTTTCAACAAAACCTCCAGACCTGTGTGTGGATGCAGTAGGCCATGTGGCTATGACCCGTCCACAGGCACCTGTCCAGAGGGGAGAGTGCGGGAACTGCTGTGTGCGAGCCACTCACCATGGACTCAGGAGGCACGGGTAACAGGTGAAGAGGGCAGCGCGGGCAGACGGCCCTGACCCTGTGTGCCTGGGCCTCCTGGGCTATGTCCCCAACTTGGCACAGAGGCTGCACTGCTGCCACCATGGTTTGGAAGTGCAGAAATAAACCCTGCCATGACGGGATGGGGGGTGTTGTTTAAATACAACAGGGCCACTCAATGCAATGCATGCTGCTACCCAAAGAATATTTAATGACAGGAGGACACTCAGAACCTTCAAGCAGGCTGCATACCGTCAAGGGCTCACGTGCTGATACTGGTGATAATCAGCATTCACTATGGGCCAGGCCTTTGTCCGACTGACCCTGGAGGTAGGGGAACCGAGGTACGGAGAGACAGCCCAGCCCCTGGACTGCAAAGCCAGCCCAAGCATCACGCTGAGAGTCCCAGGTGCTCACGGCCCCCACCTGCTACAACCTCAACAGTGCTGACCTCCAGGCAGCGAGATTCCAGGTTTCCTTAGCTGCTGCTTCATGTCACTGTCCCAAATGTCCGTAATGATCACTCACAATCCTCATAATCATTAACAAAGGCAATACCACACTTTAAAATGTGGTTTCACCCTTTCCACTATTCAGAGGACACCACTTAGCCACTAGGCCAAGACCAGGTGAAGGACCCTGGGACCAGGATGACTGCTCCTTGGGGTCCACCAGCCAGCGTGGGTCCCAGGAGTCTGACACTTCAGACAGGACCACAGCAGGGTCCTGCTCAACATCAAATACATATTTTCCATTTATTGACAGGAACCATTCCTGTGTGGAACATGGATCAGAGAAGAGGCCAAATCAAAGAAGAGTAAACACAACAATCGGAGTGCTGGGTTCAGCAGCACATATACTAAACGTGGGACGGTGCAGAGAAGATCAGCGCGGCGTCACTGACACCTAAATCTGAATGCGACAATCTAAAGCACAACACAGAGGAGTCTACTGCCGGAACAGAAGTGGCCGCACAGACGAGAAACAGACCTGTGGTTGCCAAGGGAGAGGGGCTGAGGGAAGGAGCGGGTGGGAGGCTGGGGTTAGCAGATGTAAGCTACCACATACAGAATGGATAAGCAACAAGATCCTGCCGTACACCACGGAGAACCATACAGTCAATATCCTATAATAAACCATAATGGAAAAGAATATTTTAAAAAATTAACACATCGTAAATCAGCTAGACTGCAATAAAAATAAATAAGAATGACCAAAAACAAAAAAAGATCTGACATCAGCCAAGGCCACAGGAAGATAAGTCCTCCCACAGCAGTAACCTACCACACACACTGGGGTCCTCCTCCAGCCCACAGCAGTCCCCCTACCCAAGCGGCAGCCCCAGCCCAGAGTGGCAGCCCTACCTCACCACTGGGGAGGCCATGGCCCAGTACCAGTGAAGCAGTGACTGAGAACTTTGAGCCATGGCTTCCTCGTCACCTGTGCTACCAGAGCATCCACCCAGGTGACATCAGGTACCTCTTTCCTCCCCTCCAGCTCCCTGGGCTCCCAAGAGGCTTAAGGGAGGTACTGGCTGAGAAAGCAAGTGCCCAGTATAGGAGATGCCCCTGTGACTACCATGGTACGCTTCCACCAGGCTGGACGAGCAGGTGCGCTTTCCACGGGAACTCCTGGTTAGAATGTTTATACTAAACATCTGGTATCCACTTGGTACAGAAACAAACTGTTGTAAACCAGATGGTTCCAAGTAACCCTTCGAGTAACCTTGGACTCAGTGTGCTCAGCCGCTTTCCATGACCTGCCACAATGGAACACGACTCCAAAAACACAGATTTCACATGACTCCAGGTGTTCAAAACTTAATAAAGATTTCAATCAAGAGTGCTCTTCTTTAAAATTTTAATTTTTTTAAATGTCACTTTTTGGACTACATTGTAAAATAACCTAAATGCATATCTTTCCTATTTTAAGAGACAATTACATGTCTTTTAAAAAAAAAATCAATTAAAATACACTGACATACTAAGGTATCAAGAGAATGTAAACAAAAGCACCTCCTCTCTCCAGTGCAGTAAGCGTCCGAGGGGACAGTGGTGGCTGGTTCTAGAATCTGATCCCCCCAGGGCGCTGCCGCAGAGGCCCTGCCCCAGGACGAACTTCCAGGCGTTAAGATCTTAAACTCACCATGACTAGGGACAGGGTCTGGCCAATGTGGCCCGCCAGCTGACCTCCCAGGTCTGTGCCCACGTCCCCACCACACCTTGCCCCCTGGACGGCTAATGTGTGGCCATCCCCAGGGGTGGCATGACAGGTCTGCACATCATGAGACAACCCAGTGCTGGCTGGCCCTTCTGACCATGGTGGGGCCGGCTTTGAGTCAACAGATCATCTCCACGGTACCAGCTCTCTGGTGCAGGGGAAACAAGCTGCTGATCCTGTCGAATGAAACACGACTTCCACAGGGTATGAAGATGACACTGAACACAAGGTGAGTACGCGGGACAGCACCTGAGGCTTCGGCGGGGAAGAAGGGCCTCCACGGAGGAAACGGAAATCGTGGGGCTCCCAAATTCCCCACCACCAGGCCCAGAACACAGGACGACCTGAACCTTTTTTGCTGCCACCATCCACACAAAAGATAAACAAGCAACAAGGCCTCCCTGAAGCCATTCTCTTGGGGCCAGCTGCTCCTGAGCAGGCCGGAGCAGGAGCCGACAGCTGGGCCTCTGTCAGGAAGCACCCACAGGGCCGTGTGCCACACGCGGGGGCTCAAAGAATTACTGAAGGGCAGAAGTGTGCCCGCCGCGGAAGGTGAGCAAAGACGGCTGGACGATAGCTGTGAGGGCAACGTCCCAGTAAGACATCAGCACAGGACACAGCAGGTTTTACATTCTGAGGACAAACTGCGCTCTCCAATGAAATCATGATGCTGGGTCCTTTCACAGAGGCGTGGAAGAGCAAATGAAGTTACAAGGCATGTGGACGGCTCCTCATCTTCTACTCACTTTCTCCAAGAAATGAGCCTAGGAAGAAGACCCCACGGGAAGAGGAAGGAAGACGCTCCTAAGAAACCACTCGCGGAGGACTTCCAGCATGGAGAACTGGGATGTGTACATGACAGACACATTTCTCCATTTAAACCCAATGGTGCTGTTACAAGTTAGTTCACTGAACTGCCCCTGAAGGTGAATCAGCATTTGAAAGGCTTGAGGACCACACCTCCGGGTGAATGCAGGTCCCCCACTCAACTCCCTACTCCCCTCAAGGTGGTTCAGGCATGCATCAAGGGTGCCAGCATGTGGAGCTCAGCCTCCACAGCAGCCTCCCTGCCCACACTATCTAGAAGATGCACTGCACACAGTAGGTACAAAACTGAGTGAATCTAAGTGTCTCTCTCTCATTCCTTCTCCAACAACACACATCCTTTGAAATTTTTTAAACTGCTTAAGCCATTCCTCCTGGAAATATCTCCCTAATGTTTCCCACAAACATAATCTTTATAACTGAAGGATAACAGACACCCTCCTACTCCTCTTGAAATACACTTACCATGACAATCTTCCAGCTTCTCCAAATTTTATGTATATCAGTGACAGTCTAATGCTTTGGAGGAAAACCTCTTTCCTACTCCCACCCCCCGATCCCTGCCTAGCCTAAAGTAACTGAGACCATGAGTTTGATCTGTGAATAAGGCTAGTGCCTGGATGCTCTGTGGACAGTACAAGTATAGGGACAGGCAGAACTGCGGTTTGGTTCTCTCACCACAGGCCCCTGGACTATTGGAAAGTCACAGCAAAAGATTAAGGTCCAGTCCTTGCATCTCCAAACACATTAATGAGCCTCCCCAAAGAAGAAGCATGAGAAAGCAAGGAGCTACTTTCCATCCAGGTGACTGGCCCCCACATCCCAGTCACACCCCCAAGGAGAACAGCCTTCCCAGCTGGTCACAACCCACATGCCCCACAGCTCATGGCAAAACTGCCTGCTGAGGAGGGTCTCCAGCCTGGGGTGGCCACCTGGACGTTTAGAAACCTCCGCAGGTGACTGATTCCCTGGCCACAGTGGGAACTGACTGCTTGAACTCTTGGCTGGGAAACAAAGTTTCTAAACTGAAACATCACTGGACTATGCTAAAACTCAAATACAACTGNGAGAATGTAAACAAAAGCACCTCCTCTCTCCAGTGCAGTAAGCGTCCGAGGGGACAGTGGTGGCTGGTTCTAGAATCTGATCCCCCCCAGGGCGCTGCCGCAGAGGCCCTGCCCCAGGACGAACTTCCAGGCGTTAAGATCTTAAACTCACCATGACTAGGGACAGGGTCTGGCCAATGTGGCCCACCAGCTGACCTCCCAGGTCTGTGCCCACGTCCCCACCACACCTTGCCCCCTGGACGGCTAATGTGTGGCCATCCCCAGGGGTGGCATGACAGGTCTGCACATCATGAGACAACCCAGTGCTGGCTGGCCCTTCTGACCATGGTGGGGCCGGCTTTGAGTCAACAGATCATCTCCACGGTACCAGCTCTCTGGTGCAGGGGAAACGAGCTGCTGATCCTGTCGAATGAAACACGACTTCCACAGGGTATGAAGATGACACTGAACACAAGGTGAGTACGCGGGACAGCACCTGAGGCTTCGGCGGGGAAGAAGGGCCTCCACAGAGGAAACGGAAATCGTGGGGCTCCCAAATTCCCCACCACCAGGCCCAGAACACAGGACGACCTGAACCTTTTTTGCTGCCACCATCCACACAAAAGATAAACAAGCAACAAGGCCTCCCTGAAGCCATTCTCTTGGGGCCAGCTGCTCCTGAGCAGGCCGGAGCAGGAGCCGACAGCTGGGCCTCTGTCAGGAAGCACCCACAGGGCCGTGTGCCACACGCGGGGGCTCAAAGAATTACTGAAGGGCAGAAGTGTGCCCGCCGCGGAAGGTGAGCAAAGACGGCTGGACGATAGCTGTGAGGGCAACGTCCCAGTAAGACATCAGCACAGGACACAGCAGGTTTTACATTCTGAGGACAAACTGCGCTCTCCAATGAAATCATGATGCTGGGTCCTTTCACAGAGGCGTGGAAGAGCAAATGAAGTTACAAGGCATGTGGACGGCTCCTCATCTTCTACTCACTTTCTCCAAGAAATGAGCCTAGGAAGAAGACCCCACGGGAAGAGGAAGGAAGACGCTCCTAAGAAACCACTCGCGGAGGACTTCCAGCATGGAGAACTGGGATGTGTACATGACAGACACATTTCTCCATTTAAACCCAATGGTGCTGTTACAAGTTAGTTCACTGAACTGCCCCTGAAGGTGAATCAGCATTTGAAAGGCTTGAGGACCACACCTCCGGGTGAATGCAGGTCCCCCACTCAACTCCCTACTCCCCTCAAGGTGGTTCAGGCATGCATCAAGGGTGCCAGCATGTGGAGCTCAGCCTCCACAGCAGCCTCCCTGCCCACACTATCTAGAAGATGCATTGCACACAGTAGGTACAAAACTGAGTGAATCTAAGTGTCTCTCTCTCATTCCTTCTCCAACAACACACATCCTTTGAAATTTTTTAAACTGCTTAAGCCATTCCTCCTGGAAATATCTCCCTAATGTTTCCCACAAACATAATCTTTATAACTGAAGGATAACAGACACCCTCCTACTCCTCTTGAAATACACCTACCATGACAATCTTCCAGCTTCTCCAAATTTTATGTATATCAATGACAGTCTAATGCTTTGGAGGAAAACCTCTTTCCTACTCCCACCCCCCGATCCCTGCCTAGCCTAAAGTAACTGAGACCATGAGTTTGATCTGTGAATAAGGCTAGTGCCTGGATGCTCTGTGGACAGTACAAGTATAGGGACAGGCAGAACTGCGGTTTGGTTCTCTCACCACAGGCCCCTGGACTATTGGAAAGTCACAGCAAAAGATTAAGGTCCAGTCCTTGCATCTCCAAACACATTAATGAGCCTCCCCAAAGAAGAAGCATGAGAAAGCAAGGAGCTACTTTCCATCCAGGTGACTGGCCCCCACATCCCAGTCACACCCCCAAGGAGAACAGCCTTCCCAGCTGGTCACAACCCACATGCCCCACAGCTCATGGCAAAACTGCCTGCTGAGGAGGGTCTCCAGCCTGGGGTGGCCACCTGGACGTTTAGAAACCTCCGCAGGTGACTGATTTCCTGGCCACAGTGGGAACTGACTGCTTGAACTCTTGGCTGGGAAACAAAGTTTCTAAACTGAAACATCACTGGACTATGCTAAAACTCAAATACAACTGCTTAGAAATAATCCTCAGAGAGAAAACAGTCTTCTCCTGACAGACTGATTCCCTTTTTTCAACACTGAAAACCCTAAATTTCAGACAGTTTCTCTAAGATCAAAACATCCTACACCTCCTCTAAGTCCCCGGCATCCCCCCCGCTCCCCGATCTGTGAGGAGGAAGCGCATCCCAGGAGGAGGGAACAGGCGGCCCCCACACTTCATCCCCGCTGGACCCAAGGCGGGGCCACCCGCCCTGCAGAGAGCCTGCGGCCAGCGCACACTTCCCGCTGAGTCAGGGCTGTGCCGAGCAGCTGTCACTCTGTCAGCAGCGATGACAAGCAGCACCACAGTGCCTGGAGCAAGGCCACCGAACAGGGGCTCTCTCCTCGCCCAGCTGCGACTTATTAAATTCGAACTAGAGGACGCCAAACGGTACCCAGGGGAAGCTGTCACCAGGAAAACACAGGCACAAAACCACTTCACCGGTGCCGCCCACACCTGGTCCAGGTGCCCACCGTGCATGCCAGGGGCCAGGACTTGGGGACAAGCAACACACCCTCCCAACACCCAGAACTGAGGTGAGATGTGAACCCCCAGGGGGAGGTCCCATCCTCGGCAGACAAAAGCGTCCCCTGCTTTCGCAGTAGCAGCAGAGCCAGAGCGGCCCCTGGCTCTCAGTTGTCACAGTGGGTGCTGGCTCCCCAGAGGGCCTGCCCGGCCTCGGTCTACCGATCTTTCTTTTCAGGCCACCTAAGTAATGGTTCTTGTCAAATTAAACTCTCGTGATCTCTAAATAACCCTCCTCGGGGAAAGATAACACAGGCTGTTTCCATCTCTCTGCCCCTGATAGGACACAGCACAGGGGGCCCAGTGCCTGCCCACCCAGTCCCTTTGCCAAAGGCCACGCACGAGAGGGGGCGGGACAGAGGAGGGGGCGCGGCGGTGCCGCTGGCGCAGGAAACGCCCACGGCTGCTGACAGAGTGGCCCAAGTACAACAACTTGAAAGAAGCAAAAACAAGCGTTCAGGAGAATTAAAGGCTTAACCAGGAAGTCAGGGACCAGTTCTGCCACTGACTCACAGCCCTGGATTCCTGGCCACAGTGCCCAGACTGCCACTGGCCCCAAGAGTGTCCAGGGCACAAATTTCAGGACTGGCAGGACTGGAGGACCATGCGGCCAAAGATCCCCCATCACCGAGCTGAGGGTCACTGGACTGGAGGCCTGGCCCAGGGTCAGACGGCCAGAAGGAAGGAGGGTAAATGTCAGACGGCAGGTCACTCGTGTTTGATAGATGTCATGCCTGCACCTGGCTGAGGGTAAATTCTCTGAAGAGTTTTCTCCTCTCATCTAACCACCTAGGTCACTGGCTTGGAAAGCTGGGACAGGGGAGTGTGGACGGCAGACTTTCAACCACAGGCCAAGCATCTCACACAGCCACACTGCCTGNTTTCTCCTCTCATCTAACCACCTAGGTCACCGGCTTGGAGAGCTGGGACAGGGGAGTGTGGACGGCAGACTTTCAACCACAGGCCAAGCATCTCACACAGCCACACTGCCTGGCCTGCCCCAGTGACCTCCCATGTTGACCTCCAAGGGTGAAATCAGACCCTCAGGCATGGTGGTGCCCGCCCAGCAAGGGGCTGTCCCACCAGGGAGGGGCAGAACTTGGCCCCATCCTCCCTTTGCCCAGATAAAGGCAGGTATCCCCACCATGGGTCCCTCCTCATGACACAGCCCAAGGAGAGCTCCGCCCTCACTTCCTGGGCCCCCAGCACTCCTCTGCTGCCCGCTGTACCCCCTGAAGATCTGGACCCACCCCAGAGCTACGCTTCGACTCTCATGGCACCCAAGCACAGAGCAAGCGGAGAACCCTGCAGCAGCACCAGGCCTGCCAGNGTACCCCCTGAAGATCTGGACCCACCCCAGAGCTACGCTTCGACTCTCACGGCACCCAAGCACAGAGCAAGCGGAGAACCCCGCAGCAGCACCAGGCCTGCCGGGTGAGGAATCAGGCCTGAGCGTTGTCCCCTGGCGTGACCACTGGGCTGCTCCCCTGGGCACTCCCGTGGGCTCCCTTCCCAAAGCCTGGGACCAGTCTGGGGGCAGGGACAGGCCCACACTGGCACGAAGAACGGAGCGGCAACCCCATGGCTTTCACAGTGGGAGCCAAGCAGGGAAGCACGTGCAGCCGTCCAGCCCCGCAGAGGCTCCTGTGGGAGCAAGAACTGTTGAGTGCCGGGCAGCCTGGCCCACAGGGGCAGCGAGCGCAGGGCAACACGGAAAGGGCACAGTAACCTCACCCCAAGCACATTAAACCAACCTCACCGTGTCCTCATCCTGGGGCCATGGTGCCTTTCCAGACACATTACCTGCTAACAGGCTACCTCCATGAGCAAACCTGAAACTCAAGTGAAATGAACCCACCAGCTGTCTTCCTGGGTAACGACTAGCTCCCCAATCGAATCAGCCAACCTGCACTGGACTTCAGACACCAAACAGGCTTGCTGCTAGCAGAAGCAGGTGACAAAATTAAGGAGAGGTAGAAATAAATTAGTGGACAAAGGGTCCTGGTAGCAAAATTTTTCACTAAAAGATTCAAAACAAGATTTTCCATTAAAATAACATAAATATTATCAAAGTATCTAAAATAATAAACTGTGTGGACAGACATGACTTTCTGAGCACACCATATATAACTGACACACAACTAAATCACTTTATAATCATAAATGTCACACTCTTAGGTTTGAACCAAACTATGAATTTCAACTCTTAAAAATAACATACAGCAATATGATACAAGATGTTTTATAATTCGCATGGCTTGCACACTTGTGTCAAGATACTCTTTAAAAAACCATATGTATACATGTATATTCACATTCCCATCCCCCAAAATCGCATACATAAAGAGAAAAAGAACTCAAGTGAGAGAATCAAAGCAAAGGTGAGGGAATTCCCTGGCAGTCCCATGGCTGGGACTGAGGAGGGTGGAGGTTTAAGCCCTGGGGAACTAAGATCCTGTAAGCCACACAGCACAGCCAAAAAAAAAAAGGAGGTGGGGTGAAATTTCTACATCAAAAATGACACAGTATAAGATCAAGAATATAGACAACCTCAGAACTGGAGAAAATATTTGCAAATTGTTTACCTGATCTAAGAGTCTAGAATCCAGAAAATACAAAGAGCTTGTATAGCTCAACAAAAAAAGACCACCCAATTTAAAAATGGGCAAAGGACTTGAATAGATGCTCAACATTATTAGTTATCAGAGAAATGCAAATCAAAGCCATAATGAGATACCCACTAGGTTGGTTATAATTTTTTTTTTTTTTTTTTTATGTGAAATGACAGGGACTGGTGAGGATATGGGAAAACTGGAACCCATGCCCTGCTGGTGGGAACATAAAACAGCAGCCAAGTCTCCATCTGCTGACACATGGATAGACAAAATGTGGTCTGTCCTTCTGCTGTGAGCTGAATTGTATCCCCCCAATAACTCACAATGGGACTGCATTTGGAGATAGGGCCTTTAAAGAGGTAATCAAGGTAAAATGAGACCACAGAGATGGGCCCGAATCCAGGAGGGCTGTTGTCCATCCAGGACATAGACACTGGTCAAAGGGCAACCACGTGAACACACAGCAAGAAGGTGGACACCTGCCAGCCAAGGAGAAAGGCCTTGAGAGAAACAGCCCTGCCAGCACCCTGACCTGAGGACACCCAACCTCCAAAACTGCTGTTCAAGCCACTCAGCTTGGGTACTTTGTTACAGCAGCCTGAGCAAACTAATACAGCATAGTATGCAGGAATCCTCAGCAAAAAGATGAGTTGAAGTGCACACGCTACAACATGGGTGAACCTTGAATCGTGCCAAGCGAGAGAAGCCTGTCACAAAGAACCACACGCTGTACTATTCTATTTTTCAGAAACAACCAGGGTAGGCAAATCCACAGCAAGAGGAGGAAGATTAGTGGTTGTGCATCGCTGAGGAGGACGGGGGTTTTGGATGACAGCTAAGGGTCATGGGGTTCCTTTTGGGGGTAATGAAATGTTCTAGAACTGACTGTGGTGCATAGCTCTGTGAGTAAACTAAAANTGCTGAGACCCTGCACAGCTCCAGGCCACCCAGCCCGAACTCCTGGTGGAAACAAGGACAAGCACAGCTGCCAGCAGTGCCTCGCGCCCTGCAGGACCCTGAAGAGGGGAAGTTCCACGAGGAGTCAAAGCCCCACCTGGGCCATGTGAACCACCTGGAGGGCATGAGCCCGTGCTGAGGGACACACAGGAAGCCGGCTCCAGCTGTCCCCAGGTTCTGGACAATCATAACCAGCTGCCTCGAAACGGGTGGCATGAAAAGCAGTCATGGTAAAATCACACAAGAAAAGCACACACCTGAGGGAGAGTCTCCAGATGCCACAAACAGACAGAAACCAAAGCACTCCAGATAAAAACAGAACCTAAAAGATAACACTGGAGGGGCTTCCCCTGGTGGTCTAGTTGGCTAAGAATCTGTGTGCCATGCAGCAGACAACCCCTGTGGGAAGATTCTACATGCAGGGCAACTAAGCCCGTGCGCCCCAACTACTGAGCCAGTGCCATCTTAGAGCCCATCCTCACAACGGAGAGCGGCCCCCACTACTAGAAAGGCAACTAGAGAAGACCTGTGTGCAGCAACAAAGGCACAGCGCAGCCAAAAATACATACGTAAATCTTAAAAAAAAGGTGACATTGGAAATGGAGGCCTAGAATACAAAACATATAAGAAGAGGAATGAAAACCACAGTGAAGGACCCAAGGATGATTTTTAAAAGAACTGAAACAATGTCTGGAAATAAAAGGAAAAAAGATTCATGCCACAGATGGAGCTCTACGGTGGCCTTGGAGGCCAAGCTCAGGCAGTTAGCCAGGCCAGCGGAGCAGCGCGACACCACAGGCACAAGGGCTGGCAGCCCGGCTCAACTAGAGCAAGGGGACGGCTACAGGGCCTGTTCCCCACTGTCTTCAGTCTGTTCACAGCTCTTTTATCGCTGTTTTCACTGATGTTAATTGTAGCATGAGACAAAAACAAAATCGGTGTGCTAATTCTTTTCCTTGGCCTTGTTTACTTTAACTAAGCAACTTCTACAAGTGGTTGTGAACATATCCAGAGACATCAGGTAAAAAGCCCTTTTAAAGCACAAATCCAGGGAATCTCCTGGCAGTTCAGTGGTTAGGACTCTGCTTCCACTGTGGGGGGCATGTGTTCAGTCTCTGCTTGGGGAACTGAAATCCCACAAGCCACGTGGCACAGCCGAAAAAAAAATTTGTTTAATTTAATGAATAAACACATACACACATACAAATTCAATAAAAGGAGGTAAAGACCACATCATTTGCCCCGGGAAAACCATAACAAGCCTGACGAGGGACCAGCGAGGACCCTGAAACATCGGCAGATACTGCCAGGCAGGCAGAAGGGAAGAGGAGAGGAAAGCTGTGGGAACCCTCGAATCTTGGCCCAAGTTCACAAACCTGAATCATTCTCCCAGCCAAAGACAAAACAAGCCGGAGCTCATGGTTTCAAGTTTCACTTGAGACACAGAAGCCACAGCCCAGACCACACTGGGCTCAGAGACCCTGCCCAAAGCAGGACCCCTCCTCCCAGCCTGGGACCCCACGCGGGCTG
>SJYW01003572.1:554206-583312 GCA_006410735.1 Raphicerus campestris
AAGCACTCCAGATAAAAACAGAACCTAAAAGATAACACTGGAGGGGCTTCCCCTGGTGGTCTAGTTGGCTAAGAATCTGCGTGCCATGCAGCAGACAACCCCTGTGGGAAGATTCTACATGCAGGGCAACTAAGCCCGTGCGCCCCAACTACTGAGCCAGTGCCATCTTAGAGCCCATCCTCACAACGGAGAGCGGCCCCCACTACTAGAAAGGCAACTAGAGAAGACCTGTGTGCAGCAACAAAGGCACAGCGCAGCCAAAAATACATACGTAAATCTTAAAAAAAAGGTGACATTGGAAATGGAGGCCTAGAATACAAAACATATAAGAAGAGGAATGAAAACCACAGTGAAGGACCCAAGGATGATTTTTAAAAGAACTGAAACAATGTCTGGAAATAAAAGGAAAAAAGATTCATGCCACAGATGGAGCTCTACGGTGGCCTTGGAGGCCAAGCTCAGGCAGTTAGCCAGGCCGGCGGAGCAACGCTACACCACACGCACAAGGGCTGGCAGCCCGGCTCAACTAGAGCAAGGGGACGGCTACAGGGCCTGTTCCCCACTGTCTTCAGTCTGTTCACAGCTCTTTTATCGCTGTTTTCACTGATGTTAATTGTAGCATGAGACAAAAACAAAATCGGTGTGCTAATTCTTTTCCTTGGCCTTGTTTACTTTAACTAAGCAACTTCTACAAGTGGTTGTGAACATATCCAGAGACATCAGGTAAAAAGCCCTTTTAAAGCACAAATCCAGGGAATCTCCTGGCAGTTCAGTGGTTAGGACTCTGCTTCCACTGTGGGGGGCATGTGTTCAGTCTCTGCTTGGGGAACTGAAATCCCACAAGCCACGTGGCACAGCCGAAAAAAAAATTTGTTTAATTTAATGAATAAACACATACACACATACAAATTCAATAAAAGGAGGTAAAGACCACATCATTTGCCCCGGGAAAACCATAACAAGCCTGACGAGGGACCAGCGAGGACCCTGAAACATCGGCAGATACTGCCAGGCAGGCAGAAGGGAAGAGGAGAGGAAAGCTGTGGGAACCCTCGAATCTTGGCCCAAGTTCACAAACCTGAATCATTCTCCCAGCCAAAGACAAAACAAGCCGGAGCTCATGGTTTCAAGTTTCACTTGAGACACAGAAGCCACAGCCCAGACCACACTGGGCTCAGAGACCCTGCCCAAAGCAGGACCCCTCCTCCCAGCCTGGGACCCCACGCGGGCTGACCAGGTGAGGAGGAGCCCGGGGTCCAACTCAGCTCGGCTGGGCTCCACACCTCCCTGGGGGAAGGTGTCATCAGGGAGGAGTCTCAGGAGCTGCCGGCACAAAAGCTGCCCACGGGCCACAGACGCCGAAACCGGAAGCCCTACAGCCGCCGTCCGGGAGCACAGGACACAGGGCGGCCGGGCTGGGAAGTGGCCGGTGTGCTCCCTTCCCAAACACAGAGCAGCCCCAGTCCACAAACGTTCCCCAGTCCAGCGGCCTTACTGGGATCATAAGCAAATTAAAATTCAAGTAATGCATTACACACCTCAGACTTCAAGTTACAAATGAAGCCCTCCACTTACTCATCAAAGGAAGGTAAACGTCCGACAATAAAACTTTCCCTGGACACTCCCACATCCCCTGGCCTACCTCACTGGACAGCCAAATAAACTCTACTTTCATTTCTATTTTCCAACTATTTGATAAACAAAAGATCAGTTGATACCCTCAGGATTGTTTTTTTTTAATAAGACACCAAGTACCTCACCTGACAAACACAATCACAGTTCCAGCCCCCACCTCGGCCGGCATGTGCCCCATGCTCCCTACACTTGGTCTCGCAGGCCCAGCTCTCACAGGTTGACAGGGGAGGACCCTGAAGACCTGGGGGGCGCAAGTCCAGCCCCTGTACACACTACAGTCAGCTCAAGCGAGGTGGATCACACAGGCCAAAGGCTTAATACTGGGGGCTGGGGGAGGCGGTCAGCATGGGGGCAGGGCAGCACCCGGAGCCTTGGTCCTGGGCCTCCTGCAGGAGTCTGGGAATGCGCCTGTCCTGATCCCCTGGACTCATTCTCCAACCAATGAACAAAGGGCTGGTGAGCACATGTGTGCACACGTGCATGAACACAAGCTACCAGGAAAGACCTTAGGCCTGCGCTCCAAGGCCCACAAGTTGCAACTACTGAAGCCCGTGTACCTAGAGTCTGTGCTCCGCAACAACACTGCACCCCACTTGCCACAACTAAAGGAAGCTGCCCGTGCCAGCAACGAAAACCTACCCAGCCAATAAGTGAAAAAGAACACGTGTTCATCTCTAAGAACTTAATGAATGTCATCTCAGCAGCTGGTTAGGGCTTCCTGTCCTTAACGACAACCAAAATTCGAGAAACTGAAATTATGCTTTTCTGTAGTTTTCATTTCCTTTTCCTTTCCTCTGGATGCCATATCCCAAAGGAACGCTAACAACTGCAAGTAAAACTAACTGGTATTTACTTGTAAGGTCAAAAGTATGAATAATCTGCTTCCTTCATCAAAGATGTTTTGTTCTGTGACACATACCATTCCCACCATACAAAGGCAATTTGGTGGGATACTGTAATTAACCCATCAGTTTCCAAAAAAATCCAGGAGTAGAGGCCTCCAGGGCACCTTCTACACACAGGAAGGCTGAAGCCTAGGTCAGATAACTACTCTAAGTCACAGGAGAATGAAAGAATAGGGCCAAGACTCAGAAGCAGTCACAGAGTACCTGTCCCTGATTCAATTCACAGACATGGCATCCCTCCCCCAGTGCAACCTTTTCACTGCCTAGAGGACTCTGCTCTGTTGTCCTTGAGGCTGGGTGACCTTGGCCAAGTTACTTACCCTCTCTGTGCTGCTTGACTCTGCAAATCAGGCTCGTGAACTTCCCATTTCAAAGCGTTACTGCAGTGATTAAATGGATTAATAGAGATAGAATGTTTACTCAGCACAGGGCCTTATATCGAATAAACACTCAATAAGGGCCTAACCACCCCCAGCCCCACCAAGAGAGTAAACTCTGGTGATGATAAGCAGGTGAAGGAGGAATCACAATGAAAAAAGAAAACCTTTGTGGAAGAAACGGAGACTGCAGAAGGAACAGCACCACCTGTCAAAAGCCATCATTAAAACTCAGAGAAATAAGAGCAGCCTATTGCAACCACTACCTACGAGATGCTAAGAAAGGAACACTCAGAGAACAAGCACGAACTCATGGAAACCAAAAATCTTAACAGCAGGATAGAAGGGTCGGAAGAGAAAGCTAAAGAAGGTGAGAACAGAGAAAAGAGCCTACAGGAGAGAAGCAATGGCACGTGAAGAATCAGGAATCACCATTTACACAAAAGTTTACAACAGGTAAAACTAATCTATAACTCAAGAGAATCTAGCCAGCAGCTGCTTCCGAGTAGTGATCATAGTGCTCTACTTCCCAACAGAAGGCATGCCCACGACTCAGGGAAGGGTACTCTTGGGACCTGTGCCCTCATCACATGTGACTTCTACCTTCAAAAGAAGTATTAATAGTTAACAACATGCTTGCTGAACACGTCTGTCTTTGAAATGCAACAAATGCTTGAGATGGATCAACATGTGGAAAAGAGGAGGGGATGTAGGAAACCCTGAGCGGTAGGGCAGAGAAAACGTTCACTGCAGAACCAGTGCTGGGTGTCTGAGCATTCTCTCATGTGAATTACGTGACTCATCTATATGTTTGAAATTTTTTGTACTGAAATGTTGCAGGGAAAGAGTCAGGGATCAGAATCACATCAAACTTTTCAGAAGCAGCACTGAAAGCCAGATCGATGGAAAACACTTTCAAAACACTGACTGTAAATACTTTTGGCCTAGGATTCTATACCTAGCCAAACTATCAACTAGATAGAAGGGCAGAAAAAAGACACTTCCAATCATTCAGGGTTTCAAAGATTCGCCTCTCTTGCATTCTTTCTAAGGAGCCTACTAAAGGGCTGTGCTTCATTTATACTCAAACAAAGGATCAACCCAAGAGAGAAGACAATATGAGAGCCAGGAAGCCTGGCTTCCACTTCAGGAAAGAGGCAGAGGGAATCTCAGATGACAGGGAAGGCAGGCGTGGAGGTAGAAGCGTTAAAGGGCTACACTTTCATTTCCTATAAAGACAACAGACAACACCCAACACTCGGAACAGTGAGGGGGGTGGAGGAAACAGAACAAGCAACAGAATAATGTTACTTGTAATCAAGGAGGTATATTTCCAAAATCATCAGCTAAGAAAAGGTCCAAGTGGGGGCCCCTGGCAGGGGGGATGGGAGGGGAGCAGCCAGTGACACCCTCCCACTGAGAGGCTGGGGCCTCTCCCCTCCTTCAAACCCAGAGAGCCAAGTGGGATCCTGTGGTGCTCTGTGCTCTGAGTCCCACACGGAATGAGACTGACCACCCTCCTGGAGAGGCCTCTGGATGAAAACAAAGGGAGGAGGAGGGACCAGTTGCTCCCCCAGGACACGAGGCAGCCAAGTGCCCACTAATGCCACAGCACACGAGGCCAGCCTGGAGCAAGCTAGACTCTTGACCCGAAAAGTCTTGATTGAGATCATAAAAATGGAAGTTTTTTAAGCCACCTGTTTTGGGTGGCTTGTCATCAGCAAGAGGTGAGGGGAGCAGCAGGAACCAGTGTTTTTTTCGTGGTAAGACAGGACTATTTTTTTTAAGCTCTAAATTCTGTGGCTATCTAATTGGGATGAAAGTAACTAAAAGACCTTTTTTTTTTTTTCTTTTCAATTAAATATGAAAGTAAAGCCAAGTAAAATCTTAAACCTAAAAAGAAAAAACTAAAACAGCATCTGGGCTGGTAGGCCCACCCTGGCACCCACGCCACGCACACCCGTTTCCCCGTCCCCACACCTGCACCACACGCAGCCTCCCAAAGAGCGTAGAGGCAGCCAGTGACTGGACAGCAAGGAGCTGAAGGGGAGTGGGGGGGTGCCCTGGATCACAAACTAAGTGTCTAAATCATCTGGAGAGAAAAAAAGGGGGAGCAAGGAAAGGCATGGAGGCCGTTCCCAACAGCAGCACACAGCCACGCAGCAGGGCAGCCTTGCTCAGGGCTGGTCCTGGGCGTGCACTGGCAAGTCCCCGTGGCAGCCCAGGCGGCCCCCCTCCGGCTCTCCAGGAGGACCCGGGCAGGTCTCCCAGTCCCCGGGGTGGAGGGTGACAAAGGTTCCGTCAAACCCTCACGGGGAGGACACCGGGGCTGTCGGCATCCGTTAGAAGAGATGCATTTCAGGCTAAATGTCAGCACTGGCTGCCGCCGCCTGCACACACTACAACTCCCCTGGGAGGCCTCTACCCTCAGCTCGAATGTGTGCAAGCCCCAAGTTCACAAAGAGCCAGGCGGCACTACCATGGCACTCAGGAAACCCGGCAGGGAGCTGCCGTGAGGCATGGAGGTGGCACCGGCTGGCCGGCTTGGTGGGTGCAAACACATGAATCGTAGCTGCGGGCGGGAGGAATATCAGGTGCATCTCTACGCCCCGAGGGCTCGACTCCCACATTAAATCCCTCCCACTGGAACAGCCGGCTCCAGTTTCAGCGAGAGCGAGCGTGAGAACAGGTCCTGCTCCGGCCGGGCAGCCACAGCTTCTACCTCCCCACCTCTGGTAAGTACCTACTATTTGGACCTACTATTTCTTCTCGAACGCAGGTTTTCTTTCCAAACTCCTCTCAGATATATGTTAAAACTATCTGCTCAGTGAATCAGCTGCCCGGAGTCTCTCTGCCCTGCTCTTTCCTCTGTGGATTACTCAGGACCCAGCAGGTGCACTGCTGGAAAGGAGACCATTATTACAAAACTTTTAATAAGGCTTACACTTTATTCTAAGAGTATAAACGAGTTTATTTGGATGTGAAGTTCTCATTTCTACCATAAAATTCAACAACTTTAAACTCAAACTCAATTTGATATTATGCTTATCTGTTCTTCACCTTAAAAAATTAACAAGTTTCAACATAAAAGGACCACATATATACATAGATAGTTGCAGATCTTAATTTATAATTTAATTTTACAACCTTTTAGATTAAAAAAATGATTAACATTGGTAGTCCCTGGGGAAGAGACCTGGGGAGCAGAGGTGGGAGTGAGTTTTTTTTTTTTTTACTGTGCAGTCGTTCACACTTTTTGAATTCCAAACTTTGTGAATGTATTCTCTCCCCCAAAATTTTAAATTAAATATTAAAGAGGAAAAAAAATTCAAACCTTTTGGAGTTTAAAATAAGTGCTGTTTTGAGATAAGCTTACCAAGAAAACAAAAAAACATCTTAACTAAAGAGGATCTCTGTACATACAAAAAGGGAATTTTCTTACTCTTAAAAAAGTTTCTCATAAATTTGCATGAAAACAATTACTAATCCAATTATTGGTCAGGCTGGCCAACATCAGACTTAAAGTAATGAAAACCTGTCTACTTGTTTTCCTGACTTTTATTTTGTATTAGCTAAATCTTTCCAGTGCTTTAACCTGGTGCTTTAAGGTGGAAAGTGTGGGGCTCTGGCTCTAGGGAGGTGGCCCGAACATTAAAGCTGTGCGTTCACTGCTGAACACTGTCTGTAACTCAGGGTCTCTGGCTGAAACCAGAAAGAGCCCCTGGTTGTCTTCCTGGATCCATTTCTCCAAACTATATTCCAGAAAACTATCTTTTACCCTAGGTCATGGTTGCCCTCGTGTTTATCCTTCATTTTAAAGAACTGAAAGTCTGGGAGGGAGTGGTGGTTAATCACTGGAAAAGCTCAATTGGGAGTAAAACTCACAAATCTCGTTCTTGCGACACCCCAGTGGGTAGGCGACAATGGCGTGTCCTTGAGTTATGCAATAATGCCACATCACAATATCATAATTATAGTATGCCCTTCAGAACGCGCTACCTGGTGAGGCTCCCTGCCAGGCAGCTGGACACCACCGGGGAGGGTGGAAGATTCTTCCAGTGCAGAGGTTAGTACGCATGACATGCATAGCTACCCGGCACGTCACAGCAATGCCCCATAAGTTAAGCTATAATTACCTCTATTGTGTCCTATCAAAGTTCAGAAAACATCTTTCTCTTGCCTGTTTTCCGGAGTTCAGACTCTAGAAAACTGTTAAACACACTGGCCACTCACAACCACCCCAACGACTGGCAACTACGAAGACGCTCGTCCACACTTAGGAGGCTACTTACTGCGAGACGCGCACTGGCGCCTCAGTGCTTCCGAAACAGGCAGGCAAAGCCCCGTGGACACGAAGCCACAGGTAGCTCAGAGCGCCACGTGGGCAGCACCACCCAGCTGCCCAGGCCTGTGGGAGGCGATGCCGCAGCCGGCTCCCCGGTCTCCGGGTGGGATGTGGGCAGGAGTGGCGGCACATGAGGGGTCACAGGAGGGTGTCTGGAAACAGAGTGGGCTCGGGCCAGGGGCCACGGTGTCCCTCTGGCCCTGCTTCCTACCCACACCCCTCAGGGTGGGACCCAACTCCACTGAGGGCACAGCTGAGGGCAGGGCTCGTGCCAACAGCTGCTCGCAGGCAGGCAGGCAGGCAGGGACCCCCTCCTGCATTCGAGGACAGCACCCTGACCCAACAGGTAGGGCTCCCCACACCTCCTGCTGACCCAGTGAGAGGTGTAAGAAGGGTGGAAGACGCTGTCCCACAAATAACCTTCTAGGACTAGGCTAACATCTGCATTATCAACTAACATGCTAACGCTGCACTACTCCCAGGAAAGCCAAACCGAGGACCCTGCTTTGTTAACCTCTCCCTGTATGGGCCCCCCAGCCCCCAGACTGTACCAGCTTTCCCAGGACAAGGCTAGTGAAACACCAATCTTATCCTCTTCAGAAAAACTTCACCTCTGATTACTAAACTTCCTATTTACAAAGTTAAATTCTGGATTATATTGTTTTGGCAACAACACCCTTTCTTTACCCCATCCCCACCCCACTGCCAACCAGCACCAGGTCTGGCAGATATAAACTGATCAGAGATGGGCAAACCCTGTTTCTGCGGATGGCCAGACCAACGAGGTCCTGGGCACTCAGCTTTAGCTTCTCACCCTGTAAACCTCACCTGGGCAAGAGGGAACCCACGGACTGACATCATCTTCCTAGAGGCTGTCCCCTTTGGAAGCTTACAGAAGCCTCAGTCTTACCCCATTTATTTCTCTGACACGATTGCATTTTTATAACCCAGTGAACTAGTTCGTCTCCACTGGCGTCTGAAGCAGCTGCACTCCCTTGTTTTAATTAGTGAATTGTGCAACCCTGGAGAGGTCAGTTTACTCAAAGTCACTAAAGCTGCTGCCGCTGAGGCCCCATCCAGGCTCGCCTTCAACAGCTGTGCCCTGGAATACTCTCACCTCCCAGGACACTGGCGTCGAGGAAACCATCCCCTGAAAACCTGTTCACTGTCCTTGTAAGATAGCTGACCAAAGAACAAAAGGTTAAGACCAAAACTGCGGGCACAAGATCATTTGACTGAAAAAAGTACATATTAACATAAGAGCAATTAGTTCCCAAACTATTATTTTGAGTAACGCTGTGAAAACTTACATACAACCGATCTCTTATAAACCTTTGAGAAAACTTAACCAAAGTGAGCTTATATTTTGGCCTCAAAGTATGAGCAATATCAGACAATACTGCTTTTAAAGCTAACACCATCGTCATCTTAAACCCGAGGGGTTTCGGCTGGTTTGGGCTCGAGGGTCCGGGGTGGTGCAGCAGGTGTGTGTCTGTGTTCACTCCTGGTACCACCAGGACTCTCGGGCTCACACTTGATGAAACGTTTTGCAACTGTCATCATTTTGATCACCGTGCTTCCAGCTAGTGATGAAATCATCAGTTTTCAGATCTCTGCCATAACATATCCTATACAATCATGGGAACCTGACTTGCAGAGGTTCTCACGCCTTCAGAATCAGGGAGCATAATGGGACGTGCCAGCACAGGTTGCCCTGACTTATCAGGCTGGCCCCGAGCTGGCTGGAATCGCTTCCTGACGTGAGGCAGGAAATAATGCTTTTATAGCCCAGGGCACACCTGCCCCACAAGGTATGGACTGAACTCGTAAACTATTTCGCATTTTCCCTTAATAAAAGGGGAAATTAGGAGGACGCAAAGCTGTGACCACATGTTTAACCAAGCTGGGCTTTCACACTGTGCGTAGTTCCCGCAACTGTTCCCGGGGGAGAGGAGGAAGACGGGCGAGAGTCGGGCACCAGGTGCCGCCGGACTGGCCGCTGCCCACCTGGTACCCTACTAACGAACACCCCCAAAGAGGGCCTGCGGACCCCGCCTCTCCAATTAGGGGGCAGCCAAAACTCTCGTTTCTCATCCAAACTATGCACCCCAGCAATCCTGCTCTGCAGACACTCTCCCCACGACAGAAGGCAGCAGGCCACCCAAACTACTTCTCAGAAACACATCTTCAAGGGGATGGGACAATAAAACAGGTTCACAGAGGCAGCTTGTTGGGGGGAGAGTGGTTCTTTGTGTTTTTAAGAAATATGAAAATAATGAGCAGAGGAACCAGTCTGCTGAGAGTAAGATCAGAGTTTTGTTTTTTTTTAAAAGAAGATATCCGAGTGAAATTAAAATCCCACTCCTTCCCCGCTTAAGCCCTCCTCTCACAAACTACCCATTACCTCATCTCCAATGTGTGAGATGGCACAGAGGGTAGCTACGTTTTATTCTGTGAAAAAAAGTCTCTTAGATTTCCCATGCATATTTCCCTATTTTTAAAGGGCTGCTTTCCAGCTCAGTGTTTTAACCAACCCAATGTCTAGAAGGTGATGCTTTATACAAGCAATTTCACAAGGCTCAGAATCAACCATATTTACTCATTCCTCAAAACAAAACTGCAGCTGCAAGTTATTTCCTTTATAAGTTTATTTTTTAAAGTGTTTAAAAATATTGAGAAGCTAAGTCCTTTCGACATTCTTTCATGCAAATTAAAGTGCCGGCCTTAATTCCTTACCACCACCGCCCCCAGCCCTCCCCACCCACAGGCTTTCTCTAAGACACAGTCACCCCATGGGCTGGTCCTGGACGCGCAGCCGCACCCGGCCCTGCCGAGATCCTCCCAGACCTCACGCCTTTTGTTCTCAGCTTCAGTTTATGAGGCAGAGTGACAGCCCAGGGGTGTGCAGAGCAGCCGCTGAAGGAAATTCGGGAGATTAAGCTTGGGGGGTGGGCAGGGATAGGAGGACCCTGGGGAAGAAATCTGGAGGCCCTTTCTACAGGTAAAAGGCTGGGCTGAGTTCCTCCCAGAATCCAATCATTTCTAACATTAGGCACCACTCACTCTGGTTTCCTCTGGCCAGGAGGGCTGCTAAGCTTTTCTGCTTTCTGGTAAGACCAGAATAGGCAGGGATGGGCTACTACCCGAGGTGGGCAGCGGAAGGCGAAAGCACACGAGGACAACTGCTTACTCACAGGCTCATCACATCTTAATTTCATTCAGATCAACATAAACACAGCACTTCTGTTTGTATGCGGGCCAACACAAACGCTAACTCAGAAAGCTGACTTTTCATCTGTGAATTTAGAAGCGGGCGGGGAGTTGCCCGGGAGAGTATGTCGCATTTTTACTTGTTCTTCACTTTTAAATATTCCCTCGTAGAATACAGCACTGTGATTAAATAAGGCAGATGGACTGAATGTTATAATCACACTCGCCTTGTTCTCAGTGAGCTCAGTGTGAATGTCACAGGCACGCGTGAGCCCAGGCTTTCTCAGGTCGCACTGGAGCTCAGTACTTGTCCAGGTGACAGGACTCGTCCAGAAACCCCAGGCACACGGACGGGGGATGGGATCTCAGCAGCCACTCGGTCAGCTGGGTGCACAACCCTCCTGGCACATGAGGCCTCAGATCACAGGTTAAAGGTTCCCAAAACCCCAAGAGTTACAGGTATTCTGTGGAATGCCACTAAACCCTCCTGCAACCACACTCCCCCTGCGGAAACAGAGAGCACTGTGGGGGTGGCACCTGGGGCATCGCAGAGGGGCAGCTGATGCCCATCTCATACCTGCCCCTACTTCAGCAGTTACACACCTGCAGGGGCCTTTGCTTCCCCTCCCCCATGAGGCAGGTGGCTTAGGCTGGCTCTCCATTGGCCTCTTAGCCAGCACCCTGACACTAAGGCTCTGCTCCTCCATTTCAGCTCCTGGTCCCCAGATGAGCAAGACTTCCCTGGTCACACCCACAGCCCGTGAAGCCGGCTTCAAGTAGAAGTGCTCAGAAAGGAAAGGAAAGGAAAAGCGGTGACCTGCTTCCTTAAAAACCATCGAGGCTGAACTACACAGGAGCCAGCAGGGCTCAAACACCACCAAATCACAGAAGGAAAATGAGCCTTCTCAAAGAGCGAAAACCAAAAAAGCCACATTACATCCCCAGGCCCCCAGGAAAGCCATTCAAGTACAAGTGTTTCCAGTGTCCCTTTACTTGCAATGAAAAGTCACATCTTTTCAACCACATGAAATACGGTCTTTGTAAAAACTCCATCACTTTAGTGTCCGAGCAAGATCGCGTTCCCAAGTGCTCCAAACCAAACTCTTCGGACCCTAAGCAAACCAATCAGCCCGACCCTGTGGTGAAGCCCACCTCTTCCAAGCCCGTCCCAAGCGGGCTCTCAAACCTGGATGCCAAGCTCCAACACGGCCTTGCCAAGGACGACATCAAGGAAAACCTGGACCTGCCCGCATGCGGGCCCCACAGGTGCCTCGGACAGAAGCCCACTCCCCACAAGGAAGCAGCACCCCCAAGCCCAGCCCCAGAAGCTGCCGTGGGCACCCAGCCTGTTTTGGAAGGAGCTGTCCGGCCTTCAGCATTCGTTCCAGTGGGGGAGCACAGACTCAAAGGGCAGGAGCTCACGGAGACGCCCGAAGCACTGGCCCTGACCCACGCCCCTGCCAAAGCCGCCTCCTTCCACACCAAGTCTGCCTTCCACGCCCCTGGCTACCCCTGGAGAGCTGGCTCACCTTTCCTCACACCTGAGTTTCCACATAAAATCCCATCCACAAAGGGCTTTGGTGCCGCTTCCCCATATGTACACCCCAGCATCACGGAGTACCCGCCTCATTTTTACACGGAGCACGGACTGGCCACCATCTACTCACCCTACCTACTTGCAGGGAACCCACCCGAGTGTGATAGCCCCCTGCTGTCTGTCTACGGGGCCCAAGACCAAAGACACTTTCTGCCTCACCCAGGGCCCATCTCTAAGCACCTGAACCCAGCTCCCTCCACATACGACCATTATAGATTCTTCCAGCAGTATCACTCCAGCCTGCCAATTCCTTACGGATTTTACAGACCCGAGTCTGCGTTCTCCTCCTACGGCCTCAGACTCCCACCTGTGGCTGGCATTTCACGGGACCAAAGCTCACATCTACTGGAAGAAGCTGCCCTGGGTTACCAGGCCTTGAGTCCCTCCAAGTTAAACTCCTCCAACTCCCACAAAAAACACACAGAGTTGGAGAAGGAGAGTCCGACTCCTGAGGCTAAAGAACCTTCCAAAGATGGGCAGAGGGACACGGAAGGGACCAAAATGAGCCCACGTGCGGGCAGCGCGGCCACAGGCTCCCCAGGAAGGCCGAGTCCCACCAACTTCACACAGACAAGCCAGCCGTGCACCGGCCTGTGCGGCCTCTCAGATGGGCCCGCCTCCGGTGCCCCAGGAAGGATCCCACCACCCGAACAGGGCCTCGCAGCCTTCAAGCCCATTAAGAAGAACACGGAGCACCCACATTCCCAGGTTCCAGACAACGGAGCGGCATCTCCGAAAAGGTAAGCGAGTCCATTTTCCAAACCTCTGAAGTCATGTCTCTGGTTGGGCTCAGTCAGAGGGAATGGCACTTACCCAAACTCCCTGTGGGCAGGGTCCCTTAGCAAGGTCCCTGTGACGCCCTCTCTGTCTCTTCCAGCCTCGAAGCNGGGAGTTGCCCGGGAGAGTATGTCGCATTTTTACTTGTTCTTCACTTTTAAATATTCCCTCGTAGAATACAGCACTGTGATTAAATAAGGCAGATGGACTGAATGTTATAATCACACTCGCCTTGTTCTCAGTGAGCTCAGTGTGAATGTCACAGGCACGCGTGAGCCCAGGCTTTCTCAGGTCGCACTGGAGCTCAGTACTTGTCCAGGTGACAGGACTCGTCCAGAAACCCCAGGCACACGGACGGGGGGTGGGATCTCAGCAGCCACTCGGTCAGCTGGGTGCACAACCCTCCTGGCACATGAGGCCTCAGATCACAGGTTAAAGGTTCCCAAAACCCCAAGAGTTACAGGTATTCTGTGGAATGCCACTAAACCCTCCTGCAACCACACTCCCCCTGCGGAAACAGAGAGCACTGTGGGGGTGGCACCTGGGGCATCGCAGAGGGGCAGCTGATGCCCATCTCATACCTGCCCCTACTTCAGCAGTTACACACCTGCAGGGGCCTTTGCTTCCCCTCCCCCATGAGGCAGGTGGCTTAGGCTGGCTCTCCATTGGCCTCTTAGCCAGCACCCTGACACTAAGGCTCTGCTCCTCCATTTCAGCTCCTGGTCCCCAGATGAGCAAGACTTCCCTGGTCACACCCACAGCCCGTGAAGCCGGCTTCAAGTAGAAGTGCTCAGAAAGGAAAGGAAAGGAAAAGCGGTGACCTGCTTCCTTAAAAACCATCGAGGCTGAACTACACAGGAGCCAGCAGGGCTCAAACACCACCAAATCACAGAAGGAAAATGAGCCTTCTCAAAGAGCGAAAACCAAAAAAGCCACATTACATCCCCAGGCCCCCAGGAAAGCCATTCAAGTACAAGTGTTTCCAGTGTCCCTTTACTTGCAATGAAAAGTCACATCTTTTCAACCACATGAAATACGGTCTTTGTAAAAACTCCATCACTTTAGTGTCTGAGCAAGATCGCGTTCCCAAGTGCTCCAAACCAAACTCTTCGGACCCTAAGCAAACCAATCAGCCCGACCCTGTGGTGAAGCCCACCTCTTCCAAGCCCGTCCCAAGCGGGCTCTCAAACCTGGATGCCAAGCTCCAACACGGCCTTGCCAAGGACGACATCAAGGAAAACCTGGACCTGCCCGCATGCGGGCCCCACAGGTGCCTCGGACAGAAGCCCACTCCCCACAAGGAAGCAGCACCCCCAAGCCCAGCCCCAGAAGCTGCCGTGGGCACCCAGCCTGTTTTGGAAGGAGCTGTCCGGCCTTCAGCATTCGTTCCAGTGGGGGAGCACAGACTCAAAGGGCAGGAGCTCACGGAGACGCCCGAAGCACTGGCCCTGACCCACGCCCCTGCCAAAGCCGCCTCCTTCCACACCAAGTCTGCCTTCCACGCCCCTGGCTACCCCTGGAGAGCTGGCTCACCTTTCCTCACACCTGAGTTTCCACATAAAATCCCATCCACAAAGGGCTTTGGTGCCGCTTCCCCATATGTACACCCCAGCATCACGGAGTACCCGCCTCATTTTTACACGGAGCACGGACTGGCCACCATCTACTCACCCTACCTACTTGCAGGGAACCCACCCGAGTGTGATAGCCCCCTGCTGTCTGTCTACGGGGCCCAAGACCAAAGACACTTTCTGCCTCACCCAGGGCCCATCTCTAAGCACCTGAACCCAGCTCCCTCCACATACGACCATTATAGATTCTTCCAGCAGTATCACTCCAGCCTGCCAATTCCTTACGGATTTTACAGACCCGAGTCTGCGTTCTCCTCCTACGGCCTCAGACTCCCACCTGTGGCTGGCATTTCACGGGACCAAAGCTCACATCTACTGGAAGAAGCTGCCCTGGGTTACCAGGCCTTGAGTCCCTCCAAGTTAAACTCCTCCAACTCCCACAAAAAACACACAGAGTTGGAGAAGGAGAGTCCGACTCCTGAGGCTAAAGAACCTTCCAAAGATGGGCAGAGGGACACGGAAGGGACCAAAATGAGCCCACGTGCGGGCAGCGCGGCCACAGGCTCCCCAGGAAGGCCGAGTCCCACCAACTTCACACAGACAAGCCAGCCGTGCACCGGCCTGTGCGGCCTCTCAGATGGGCCCGCCTCCGGTGCCCCAGGAAGGATCCCACCACCCGAACAGGGCCTCGCAGCCTTCAAGCCCATTAAGAAGAACACGGAGCACCCACATTCCCAGGTTGCAGACAACGGAGCGGCATCTCCGAAAAGGTAAGCGAGTCCATTTTCCAAACCTCTGAAGTCATGTCTCTGGTTGGGCTCAGTCAGAGGGAATGGCACTTACCCAAACTCCCTGTGGGCAGGGTCCCTTAGCAAGGTCCCTGTGACGCCCTCTCTGTCTCTTCCAGCCTCGAAGCCGTGAGCACAGACGCTCCAACTCAGCTGGGGAGCCTGGAGGCCGGCCCCTCCAGCCCGGAGGACGGCTCCAGGGCGGCCCCGCTGAACCTGTCCACAAAACCAGAGGCTGAGCCGGCTGCCGCGTGTAGCCCTGCCCATGGAGGATTCCCGGAGCCGCAGGATGTGCCCCTCAACCTCTCAGTGAAGGACCCCTGCAACGCCCTGACCTCAAGGCCCTCTATGTGCAGCCCCCCTCGAGGGGCCGAGCCCACCACTACCCACACCCCCTCTCCAACTCAGCAGAGGGAACCTGCAAGTTCTGGGGACGGGCCTGATCCCAGCTCTATGGACGCCCTGGTGCCCAGCCCCAGTGGGAAGGCCCAGGATATACGTGCAGCTGACAGTGATGAGCAGAAGCAGACGGCAGCCGTGGCCCTCTGCCAACTGGCAGCCTACAGCCCGGGGAATGTCGAGCCCGCGGCCCACGAGCCCACCTGCCAGCCAGATGCACCCACCCCCAGGGCCCTAGAGAGCCAGGAGGCTCAGTGCGACCTCAGACCCAAAGGGCAAAAGAGGACGAGCCCCAGGGAGGCGGGGAAGGGCCAGCAGGGATCCAAGAAGGCAAAGCCCAGTGACACAGCCAGAGTGTTCACACTCCGGAAGAGAACTCGGGTGTCTTAGAGCCGCTCCCTGGCGGCCAGAGCTGCGGCCACAAACATAACTTGCAATGTAGGCAAGACAGCAAACCCCCACATGGCCCTCATTTTTCTCGTCTGGTCACTTTTGACAACTCAGTTGTCTTCTTCACAAAATAGGAAAAAAAAATTTAAGATAAAACTGCAACTCAACCCAGTTTTGTAAATATTAAGCATAAACGTTAAAAGGTGCTTCTACTTCTGGCTGTAAAATATTTGAATGACTCACATTTTAGGACCTGATGCAAAATGTCAAATGAAACGCATAGGACCAAAAGGTAACTTTTAAGTGTTAGCAACTTAGAGGAACTCTCTTTAAATATACTTTTCTTATTTTTAATTGTTTTTCTATAATGTCTACTATGTGTTTCAAAGTAAAGAACAATTACTGGGGGGAAAAAATGCCAGGAAAAGACATTTCCGGTACTAGCATTAAAGTGCTACATGTAAAAACACTGTTTGTTATGACTGAATCACAGACAGCAAGAGGCTATTTATACAAGTAATTTATTTCCACTGGGAAGAGTGCATTGCTGGGGAAGCTATTCTCAACGTGCTCTGTCTTCACTACATTACGGTGCGTCTTCTGACGCATTCAGCCTGGTTTTCCACTTCCTAAAATGATGTACATGTTGCTAATTCTCCAATAAACTCATAGGTAAAATTCGAGGCTACGTAAAAAGAAGATAAGCATAAATGCTGTGTTATATTTTGCCACAATAAATAAACTCAATNCAACCACACTCCCCCTGCGGAAACAGAGAGCACTGTGGGGGTGGCACCTGGGGCATCGCAGAGGGGCAGCTGATGCCCATCTCATACCTGCCCCTACTTCAGCAGTTACACACCTGCAGGGGCCTTTGCTTCCCCTCCCCCATGAGGCAGGTGGCTTAGGCTGGCTCTCCATTGGCCTCTTAGCCAGCACCTTGACACTAAGGCTCTGCTCCTCCATTTCAGCTCCTGGTCCCCAGATGAGCAAGACTTCCCTGGTCACACCCACAGCCCGTGAAGCCGGCTTCAAGTAGAAGTGCTCAGAAAGGAAAGGAAAGGAAAAGCGGTGACCTGCTTCCTTAAAAACCATCGAGGCTGAACTACACAGGAGCCAGCAGGGCTCAAACACCACCAAATCACAGAAGGAAAATGAGCCTTCTCAAAGAGCGAAAACCAAAAAAGCCACATTACATCCCCAGGCCCCCAGGAAAGCCATTCAAGTACAAGTGTTTCCAGTGTCCCTTTACTTGCAATGAAAAGTCACATCTTTTCAACCACATGAAATACGGTCTTTGTAAAAACTCCATCACTTTAGTGTCCGAGCAAGATCGCGTTCCCAAGTGCTCCAAACCAAACTCTTCGGACCCTAAGCAAACCAATCAGCCCGACCCTGTGGTGAAGCCCACCTCTTCCAAGCCCGTCCCAAGCGGGCTCTCAAACCTGGATGCCAAGCTCCAACACGGCCTTGCCAAGGACGACATCAAGGAAAACCTGGACCTGCCCGCATGCGGGCCCCACAGGTGCCTCGGACAGAAGCCCACTCCCCACAAGGAAGCAGCACCCCCAAGCCCAGCCCCAGAAGCTGCCGTGGGCACCCAGCCTGTTTTGGAAGGAGCTGTCCGGCCTTCAGCATTCGTTCCAGTGGGGGAGCACAGACTCAAAGGGCAGGAGCTCACGGAGACGCCCGAAGCACTGGCCCTGACCCACGCCCCTGCCAAAGCCGCCTCCTTCCACACCAAGTCTGCCTTCCACGCCCCTGGCTACCCCTGGAGAGCTGGCTCACCTTTCCTCACACCTGAGTTTCCACATAAAATCCCATCCACAAAGGGCTTTGGTGCCGCTTCCCCATATGTACACCCCAGCATCACGGAGTACCCGCCTCATTTTTACACGGAGCACGGACTGGCCACCATCTACTCACCCTACCTACTTGCAGGGAACCCACCCGAGTGTGATAGCCCCCTGCTGTCTGTCTACGGGGCCCAAGACCAAAGACACTTTCTGCCTCACCCAGGGCCCATCTCTAAGCACCTGAACCCAGCTCCCTCCACATACGACCATTATAGATTCTTCCAGCAGTATCACTCCAGCCTGCCAATTCCTTACGGATTTTACAGACCCGAGTCTGCGTTCTCCTCCTACGGCCTCAGACTCCCACCTGTGGCTGGCATTTCACGGGACCAAAGCTCACATCTACTGGAAGAAGCTGCCCTGGGTTACCAGGCCTTGAGTCCCTCCAAGTTAAACTCCTCCAACTCCCACAAAAAACACACAGAGTTGGAGAAGGAGAGTCCGACTCCTGAGGCTAAAGAACCTTCCAAAGATGGGCAGAGGGACACGGAAGGGACCAAAATGAGCCCACGTGCGGGCAGCGCGGCCACAGGCTCCCCAGGAAGGCCGAGTCCCACCAACTTCACACAGACAAGCCAGCCGTGCACCGGCCTGTGCGGCCTCTCAGATGGGCCCGCCTCCGGTGCCCCAGGAAGGATCCCACCACCCGAACAGGGCCTCGCAGCCTTCAAGCCCATTAAGAAGAACACGGAGCACCCACATTCCCAGGTTGCAGACAACGGAGCGGCATCTCCGAAAAGGTAAGCGAGTCCATTTTCCAAACCTCTGAAGTCATGTCTCTGGTTGGGCTCAGTCAGAGGGAATGGCACTTACCCAAACTCCCTGTGGGCAGGGTCCCTTAGCAAGGTCCCTGTGACGCCCTCTCTGTCTCTTCCAGCCTCGAAGCCGTGAGCACAGACGCTCCAACTCAGCTGGGGAGCCTGGAGGCCGGCCCCTCCAGCCCGGAGGACGGCTCCAGGGCGGCCCCGCTGAACCTGTCCACAAAACCAGAGGCTGAGCCGGCTGCCGCGTGTAGCCCTGCCCATGGAGGATTCCCGGAGCCGCAGGATGTGCCCCTCAACCTCTCAGTGAAGGACCCCTGCAACGCCCTGACCTCAAGGCCCTCTATGTGCAGCCCCCCTCGAGGGGCCGAGCCCACCACTACCCACACCCCCTCTCCAACTCAGCAGAGGGAACCTGCAAGTTCTGGGGACGGGCCTGATCCCAGCTCTATGGACGCCCTGGTGCCCAGCCCCAGTGGGAAGGCCCAGGATATACGTGCAGCTGACAGTGATGAGCAGAAGCAGACGGCAGCCGTGGCCCTCTGCCAACTGGCAGCCTACAGCCCGGGGAATGTCGAGCCCGCGGCCCACGAGCCCACCTGCCAGCCAGATGCACCCACCCCCAGGGCCCTAGAGAGCCAGGAGGCTCAGTGCGACCTCAGACCCAAAGGGCAAAAGAGGACGAGCCCCAGGGAGGCGGGGAAGGGCCAGCAGGGATCCAAGAAGGCAAAGCCCAGTGACACAGCCAGAGTGTTCACACTCCGGAAGAGAACTCGGGTGTCTTAGAGCCGCTCCCTGGCGGCCAGAGCTGCGGCCACAAACATAACTTGCAATGTAGGCAAGACAGCAAACCCCCACATGGCCCTCATTTTTCTCGTCTGGTCACTTTTGACAACTCAGTTGTCTTCTTCACAAAATAGGAAAAAAAAATTTAAGATAAAACTGCAACTCAACCCAGTTTTGTAAATATTAAGCATAAACGTTAAAAGGTGCTTCTACTTCTGGCTGTAAAATATTTGAATGACTCACATTTTAGGACCTGATGCAAAATGTCAAATGAAACGCATAGGACCAAAAGGTAACTTTTAAGTGTTAGCAACTTAGAGGAACTCTCTTTAAATATACTTTTCTTATTTTTAATTGTTTTTCTATAATGTCTACTATGTGTTTCAAAGTAAAGAACAATTACTGGGGGGAAAAAATGCCAGGAAAAGACATTTCCGGTACTAGCATTAAAGTGCTACATGTAAAAACACTGTTTGTTATGACTGAATCACAGACAGCAAGAGGCTATTTATACAAGTAATTTATTTCCACTGGGAAGAGTGCATTGCTGGGGAAGCTATTCTCAACGTGCTCTGTCTTCACTACATTACGGTGCGTCTTCTGACGCATTCAGCCTGGTTTTCCACTTCCTAAAATGATGTACATGTTGCTAATTCTCCAATAAACTCATAGGTAAAATTCGAGGCTACGTAAAAAGAAGATAAGCATAAATGCTGTGTTATATTTTGCCACAATAAATAAACTCAATGAAAAAGAAAAAGAACTGAGGCAGCAGCAATTAAAACTGAGGGTGAGGATGCCTCAGTGTGTGTGTGAGGGTGCGTGCACATCCGCTGTCCACCAGTGGCCATCAAGCCTGGGTGAGTGCACGTCCCTGGGATACCTGTGGAGACCAAACACCCAGGGCCTCAGTTTCCTAAGCCGCTGCCTAAAAAGCCACAAGGCCCCTCACCCTTCACAAGGGCCATTCCCCACTTTCATAGGGTGCCTCTCAAAAGCACAACGTGTGGGGAGAGGGGGTCAAGAAAGGGCTTGGAAACGGTGGCATGGAGCTAAGCTGACTGGACTGAGTGAGCTCTCTCCACAAGACGGGAGGCTTCAACGCAACTCTCACCAACACAGGGGCAGTCCCAACAGAACCACCCAAAGAGAACAACCACTGCTAAAGCTAACACCTGCCGTTCCCAGTGACACGCACGTGTAACGAGGCTTCTCGGTGCTTACAGCCAAAAATGTAAAAGTTTTAAATAAAAAGCTGCCTTGTTCTAGATATAAGCACTATTCACCAAAAGATTGTTTAGCCACTAAGTCGTGTCCGACTCTTGCAAACTCATGGACTGTAGCCCACCAGGCTCCTCTGTCCATGGATTTCCCAGGCAAGAATACAGGAGTGGGTTGCCGTTTCCTTCTCCAGGAGATCTATCCAATCCAGTGACCAAATCCACATCTCCTGTACTGGCAGGCGGATTCATACCACAGAAAGACAGCCTGAACTAAAAGTCCAGCTGGTTAATAGTTGCATTTCAATAAGATTATTTTCAGTTATTTTGATCAAGATTATACTAATAACTAATTCTGTAAAAACTCAATCTAGAAAACTTCTTAAACAATTAGTATCTTTTGGCAGAACAAAATGTGAAGAGCTGATGTCTGTGTACAGACATCTTCATGCTGAAGACACTTGACAGATCAACAGAAGGTTGTCCAGCACAGAAACATGTTACATTAGGAAAAAATCCTCTGGGAAAAGTAAATGGAAATACAAGTTCAAGGAGACGAAGGATAAAGTCCCTGCATTTTAGATGAAGTATGGTGTATTCCAAGGCATCATGATGCCTGGATCCCACCAGACACATCCCAAGCAGTGAGGCAGCGCTTTGTGTTAAAATGACAGCATTCATGGGACTTCCCTGGTGGTCCAGTAGTTAAGACCCTGCTCCCAAGGCAGGAGGCCTGGGCTCAATCTCTGGGTCAGGGAACTAGATCCCACATGCTGGAACTAAGACCTGGTACAGCCAAACAGTTTTTACAAGAAATTAGTTTTAAATAACAAGGACCTCCCTGAGGATCAAGGGGTTAAGACTCCACCTGCCCGTTAAGAAGACACAGGTTTGATCCCTGGTCCAGGAAGAGCCCATGTGCTGCAGGGCAACTAAACCCGTCACCAGAACTACTAAGCCTGCTTTCTAGGGCCCACACACTGCAGCTGCTGAAGTCCACGAGCCCCAGAGCCCATGCCCTGCAGTAAGAGAAGCCCCTGCACCGAGAAGTCCGTGTGCTGCGGTGAGAAAGTAGCGCCTGCCTGCCACAACTGGAGAAAAGTTCAGGGGCAGCAATGCAGACCCAGTGCTGCCAAAAATAAAATAAAAATAATTTTAAAATCCTGCTTATTAAAAAAAAAATGACACTATTCAGTATGGCAAACAACCTGCTTTCCAGCAAGTTAAATTTATATAAAACCACTGATACCAACTCACATACTCCAATACTTTAGCCACCTGATGCAAAGAGCCAACTCACTGGAAAAGACCCTGACGGTGGGAAAGATTGAGGGCAGGAAGAGAAGGGAATGACAGAGGATGAGATGGTTGGATGGCATCACTGATTCAATGGACATGAGTTTGAGCAAGCTCTGGGAGATAGTGAAGGACAGGAAAGCCTGGCACGCTACAGTCCATGGGGTCTCAAAGAGTCAGACACAGCTTAGCGACTGAACAACACCAACCCACAACAGGGACGTAGAACTGGTCTTGATTCTTTTAAGGTAAATAGGAAGCCGTTGTTACAAATTGTTATAGATCATCAAGGATGGGCTATGAGTCCCTGGCCCACAACACCAACCCAACACATGTGCTGTCATGACCTGAACCCAACCCACACATGCACAGCCTTCACTGGCAAGCCTGGGCTCCTGGGTTTCTGTATACCAACATGCTTTGACAAAGACCAAAAACAGGGTACCCCTGCTTTCCAGCAAGTCCACACCCTGCAGGAAGCAGAGGGTCAGAAGCTGTTCTAGGCTTGGGGCCCAAGGCCTCAGGCCCTAGAGATAAGCTCTCAGCTCGTGCCTTATAGGCAAGAACATAAAAACTTCCGTTTGGGGACCCAGAGATTCTAAGCTCACCCAAGAACGTCCATCACCATCTTAAATGACAAGAAGAAGAAATGGAGACGGTTAACGACGGCTCAGAGTCCGGCAACCACACAAGCCAGGGAGCCCCAGCGCTGCCTGCAGATGCTCACGGCGGAGCCACATGTGCCTGCAGCCCCGTGAAATTAACCGCTTAAGGGAATTCCTCCAAAAGGTCATCTGCACACGTACAGCTGCAGAAACCATGCAGGCTCTCTGCAACTACCTTTACAAGCACAGTGGGTTCTTAGATCTTAGCAACAACAGCAAAAAAAAGAATTTCCGTCTTGATTTCAGTGACAGTACCTTTCTTCATTCACATATAACCCAGCTCCAGAGCTGTCTCTGACCTTCATGTATAAAAAGCGTTAAGTCCTCAAAGATTTTAATACAGAATTACCATGTGAACCAGCAATTTCACCCCCAGACATACACCTAAAAGAAATGAAAACCAGGATTCAAACAGATGCAGGCACCCAATGTTCATGGCAGCATTTTTCAAAATAGTAAAAAGACAGAAATAACCCAAAAACCTATTGACAGATGAACACGTAAATAACAGGTCGTCCATACACACAGAGGACTATTACTCAGCCATAAAGAGTTTGGCATGAGCTACAAATTGAACTTAACCTTGGAATCCTAAACAAAATGAGTAGGACACAAAGGACAATCTTGCATAATTCCACTTATATGAGGTCCCCAGAGCAGTAGACTCACAGAGGCAGACAGATTTATGTGTATCAGAGGCTGAGGGGAGGGGAAGGGAGGGGGAGTTAAGTGTTCAGGGGGACATGGTTTCTGTTTGGGAACATAAAAAAATTTGGAAACAGATGGTGATGATAATGGTTATACAACACTGTAAATGGAGTTAATGTCACTGCATTGTACACTTGAAAATAGTTAACATGGCAAGTTTATGTCATATATGGCTGGATGGCATCACTGACTCAATGGAGATGAGTTTGGGGAAACTCTGGGAGTTGGTGATGGACAGGGAGGCCTGGCATGCTACAGTCCACGGGGTCGCAAAGAGTCAGACACAACTGAGCAACTGAACTGAATTGTCCTAAAATGTTTTTTGAAAATTGGTAATTTAACAAACCAAAGCCACTGAATCAGACACTTATAATAAGTAAACTGTATGTTAGGTGAACTACACATCCTAGTAAAGCTGAAAATAACTTCTAAAAAGGATCCTTGTATTCACACTGAAGAAACAAAAGTACTGACAACCTGCTCTGTAACAAGTCTTACCAGCAGCCCACAGCCATCTACCTCTACCCCTGGTTTAACCTTCAACCCAAATGCCCCCATTCCCAAGACAGGGAGAGGAGTGAGTATGAAATGAAGTACCCACACACTTTCACTCAAGGAGAAAAACACTTTGATACAGAAAAACACAACCCCTACTCCACACACTAAGCCAGAGACATCTCGGTACGGCTATCACTTTTCTTACAGGCTGGAATGTCCAAGAGTTCGAGATTGCACAAAGGTTAAAAATCAGTAAAGCGCACAGTCGTCAGGAGAACAGGAAAGTGCTAGGAGAGGTCAGGAGCAGTGGAGAAGGAAAGCCAGGCACACAGGCCCATGGGAGGGAGCAGAAAGGAGACAAGAGAGGTCAGCACTCTGCACATGAGGGCTGTGGCCAAGGGAGGACTCACCCAGGAGCACAGGCTGACCCCAGGCCCCCTGGCGACTCCACCACGGAGGCAGGGCAGCAGCCATGCCTTGCAGACCATCCCAGGAAGCTGAGAATGTGTCTGAGGCTGACTTTGGCTTGAGGACCCCCCATTCCCCGAAAAGCCCTTCCTGAGACCACATGGCCCACCAGGACTCCGCCACCCACACCCCAGCCTCGCAGCTCTTGGGGTTGGATGGTGCCTCTGCCAGCCTTCCCAACATTTCCTAATAAAAAAACTTGCACACTTAATCCTGTCTTGGTGTCCACATCTTCTCAGAGGACCCAGAGTAACTCTGGAATGCTATTCAGATGCTGGTTTTTGGATGATATCACAGAATATGGCCGTAGGGAACTCCACGAATTGGTCCCTCTACCAAGGAAAAAAACCAGTAAGCTGGTAAAAGCAGAATCTAGCTTTTCAGAGCTCTGGAATCTAATTAAAAAAACCCTGCATCACCCAACAGGGTGCTTAGCGAACAAAGAGGCTACTAAATTTCAGCATCTAAGAAACCTCTGTTAGGTCACTGGCGATACACTGAAACAACAGAAGAGAGACCTTAGTGACCCAACAACAAGGAACAAAGTCACTGCAAAACAAGTCTGGGAAAAAGTCACTAAATAGACGACTAAACAATCTTCAGCAGCAAGAGCAGCAAACCTCTGACAAGGCAGAGCTCGATGTCGAGTCACCACATCACGTGTCAGGAGGCCCGGTTTTCAATAAAAAAGGAACAAGGCATACAAAGAAACAAAGAACTATGGTGTCCTCACAGTGAAAAAAAAAAAAGAAGAAATTGACAGAAACCGCCTCTGAGGAAGGCCAGACAGAGTCTTACAAGACACTGAGTCTGAATCAATTATCTCAAATATGCTCCAAGAGCTAAAGGAAACAAGAGAACAATGTCTGTACAAACATGGAGTGTCAATAAAGACACAGGCTGTAAAAGAGACCACAGAGAAATTCTAGAACTGAAAATATAGCCAATGAAATGAAAAATTCAACTGAGGAAGGAGAACAAACTGCAGGTTTGAGCAGATAGAAGGAAGGATCAGAGAACTTGAAGACAGGGCAATTCAAACGGCCCAGTCTGAGGAGCAGGAGGAAGGGTTAAAGAAAAGCGAATGGTGTTAGACCCGTCACCTCTGGCGCCTGCGCCAGGATAAGACCGCAGCTGCCTGCACAACCCCTCCGAGGCAGGAGACAGCACAGCTCCGCAACCCACCAGCTACACGAAGGGTCTGCGGAGAGGCTTGGCTCACCTGGAGGGCACCACAGGCAGGAGGCAGCCAGCACCTAAGCCCACAGGCCGACTCACCATGTGTGACGTCTCACAGTTTTTTGGTCCCATCTTGACACTTTCCATCTACAGTACATTCGTCTACAACAATACATTTCATCCACCACTCTACATTCTCACTCTGGCTGCTGCGGCTGATCGAAGCTGCTGACATCATGATGTATGATAGACACGTACACTGTGCCAGCCGGCCTCAAGCATGAGAAGCAGTGAGGACTCTGGTCTCCTTCAAGTTAAACTGGAATCGGCACCACAGAGGCAGAGACTTCCTCTTGACCCATGACACCCTCGCGCGCACGCACACACACACTCTCACACATCTATGTTCACAAGTAAATGTGTAAGTCACTTAGGATGGAACAAGAGTAAATCAAAGTACAGCAGTACATCTCCGTGGCCTCAGGGTAGGCAATGACTTCTTAGACATGAAACCAGGGACACAGGCAACCAAAGAGGAAGCTGTAAGTTAATCCAAACTTGCAGCTTCAGTGCATCCAACTCCATCAGCAAAGTGACGAGACGACCACAGAGGAGACCGGATATCCACAAATCATGCATCTGATAAAAGGCTTATATCCATTAAGAACTCACAACGATAGAAAGACAAGCAGCCCGATTTTTTAAATTAACAAACTACTTGAACATACAATGAACATAGCCAAATGGTCAAAAAGCACACGAAAAGATGCTCAGCACAGTTGAGATGCAAATCAAAACCACAGTAAGACAGCACTTTACACCCACTATAATGGCTATTAAGAAAAAAAAAAAAAAACAGAGAAACACAAGAGTTGGAGAGGATGGGGAAACTGGAACCCTCATACGCAGCTGGTAGGAATGTCAAGTGGTGGTGCATGGTACAACCGTCTTGGAAAAGTCTGCAGTTCCTCAAAGAGTTGAAGACAGATTTAGCATTGATCCATCAACTCTACTCCTAGGTCTACACCTAGTGATTTGAATTTGAGAACTCAAATCACATGGCCGCACAAAAACTTGTACACAAACGTTCAGGGCAGCATTATCCACAGTAGTCCAAGGTGAAAACCCAAATGTCCGTCAACTATGAGAGGATTAATAAATGTGCAGCCATACCATGGACTATTATTCAGCCACAAAAAAGAATGAAGTACCATCGCTACACAGTACAACAGGGGTGAAGTCAGAAACATCAGACTCAGTGAGAGAGGCCAACGCCGAGACCACTACTGGACCCCATTTACATGAAGCGTCCAGAAGAGGCAGTTACAGAGACAGAAAGAGATCAGCGGGTGCCCGGGACTGGGGGTGCTGAGGGAAGATGGGAAAGGCTTCTCCTGAGTACAGGGTTTCTTTGAGGAACAATGAAATTAGACTCAGATGGTGGCGGTTGCACAACTCTGTAAATGTACTAAAAACTACTGAATTGAACTCTTTAAATGGGTGAACTTTACAATATGTTAATATGAATTATATCTCAGTAAAGCTGCTACAAAAATAAGCTGAAAGAGCCCACAGAAATCAAGGGTCAAGGAGCTCTGCACGCACCTCACAACACTGGGCACATGGCCAGCACCTGCAGCAACCCCACCGCTTGGCTGCTGACCAGCACCTTCTCTCCACAAACGTCCCTGCTCTAGACAGAGGTCATCCCCAGGGCGCGTGGCATCTCAGGAGACACACTCCGGCAAAGGGCCCTCTTCATCCCTCCCAGGTATCTGTCCCTTCCATCCACAGGCACCGTGCTCCCAGGGACATCCCCACCCACCACAGACAAGCTTCTTGTGGCCTTGGTCCCAGGCTGCACCTCCATGCGGCTGGGTCCGAGAGCTAAGACATGCAGGCCTCAAAATCAGTGGTCTGTCTGCACCCACCACGCTGTCCCCCTGCTCAGGCCCACAGCGAGCTCCCTCCCCATCCCCTCACTGGCGTGAGTCTTGCTCCCAGGGACCGTGATGTCACTGCAGGAGAACCACGGCCATGCACACGTTCTTAATGGGCGACAGCACCCCCACGAGGGTCAAACTGGCTCTGGGGGACGAGACAATCCCAGACATCACAAGAGCTCACAACCCTCCAAATCGGGACTGACAGGATACTGAAACTGCACAGAAGGGAGGAGAGACACTGGGACTCAGGAAGGCCTACGTGAGAAAGTAGGCCTGAGGACACAGGCCTAGAAGGCTCTCTCGTGCAACACTCACGATGCTTGCGTTACTCCAGGGAGTGGGCCGTGCCAGGAGGGGACTGGATGAAGCACCGCAAGGCGCACACACAAACTGAGCTTCACACTCACCGTCTGAGAGCCGGGAAGGGAGCAGCAGGCCTCGTCTGCCCAGTTCCGCCAGCGCCAGACACCCACCATGCCAGGCACTGTCCGTCTCCTGGAAACTGAAAATACAAGAGAGCCTGAGACCCCAGCACCATGCCAGCTTGTCCCCCCAGGACCCAGAGCACATGTCCATCCAGTGGGGTGAAAGCATCACTAAAACTCTTAGTAAGTCTGTAAAATATCAGTCAGCTAATGAGATAAAGTACTCCAAACCAACTGGAGACGACAGCCATGTTCAGATCTCCAGAGAACGAGTCGAAGTCCTGGGTCAGCCTCACATGCCCCAGAAACACGCCTCCCTCCGTGATCTCCCCACACACCTGAAACAGTCCAGCACCGACCCGGTCACGTCATCCGCCAGCTCTTTGGGCAGTCTTCCGGCCATCCTACCAATTCTGAAAAGGAAAAGCAACGTCAGCATCTGTCAGCATCATCAGCCCGTTGAGGGCCCATGCTACACTAGGAATGTCCCGAGAGATTGTCCTCCCCTCCAGAGAAGGGCAAAGTGGCTGAGCCTGTTCCACAAAGGCCACCTGCCCCATCAGGGGGGCCATCACACTGACATGAACACAGGACAGGTATCTGGGGGACCCACACGGCACGTGTTTGTCTCGGACAGTCAAGGCTCCCAGTTCAGGCCACCAAGGTCTGCTCAGCAGGCTGTCCCACCCCCATGCTGGATGTCAACTGGTCTGGCTCCCACAAGGTCACCTGCCTGGGTTATGTCCCGGCCAGCAGCACCCCAGGAAGACTCACCCTCCCAGCCCATCACATTCCAAGCAGCCAAGACCCTGGGCTTCAAAGTTACCCAAAAGCCTCCATGTGAGCCTCCTTTACCTGGTGCTTGCTACATGAATTAGTTGTCACAGAAACCCAGAACTCTCGGGGGAGGGCCCACCAGCACTTCCGTCAATCTTACTTTTCCCCATAACCATTTCCTTTTTACTCTGTCCCCCATGCCCCTCTGGCCCACCTGGGTGGGCCTGGGCACCTCTGCTGGCTGTTCCCTCAGGCGCAGCAGAGGGGAGATGCCAGACTCTGGGATTAAGTGTGGCTGTGCGGCACCCCTTCCTACATGAGGGGTGCACCCCTGGCCATGGGGGGCAGGAAGTGAGGGTCACGGCGATGAGGACAGGGACGAGTAAGAGAAGGAACACCTGAAGGTTAAAAAAAGGCAAATGTGGCTCACTCCAGCCAAAAATGCAAGAAAATGAAGGAGCTGCTGACCAACCTCAGCAATGCTCTTGAAAATTAGGACATAAAGCAATAAATTAGGAAAAAAAAAA
>SJYW01003573.1:0-36832 GCA_006410735.1 Raphicerus campestris
AAGTGGTTCGCATGAAATACATAGATGTCTTTATTTCTCACAGGAAAATGTTCATTCTGATTTCAGATGTGAAATATAGAGAAGTCCAACTTTCATGAAGGAGAATAATGCCTAGATTTTGATACAGGCAATATAGAGAACTCCATATATCACTGTGGACAGTCCTTGTTTTATACATGAGAAATAGGGAATTAAGTATTTCACAAAGAAACAGTGGTGTCCAGAATTTCATTTATGAAATAGAGATAATTCCAACTCCATATTGGTTCCCCAGACCTTAATTACATACTTCATGTCAGTGAAATATCATTGAGATTTTCGTATAAGAAATGTATACAATTTCAAAATTCAAGCAGGGAAGTGTATGAGCAACTTTTCACATCTGAAATATATAGAATTCCCCATTCATGTAGCAAAACGTGTGCACAGATACCCTATGTGAAACAGACAAGATTCCATATATGATAAAGCAAATTATACCAGTAGCTTTTCAAACATGAAATACAGGTTTCCTATTTTAGGTAGAAACATCTGCACCCATGTTCTCACATGGGAAATAGAGAAAAATCATCTTTCAGGTTTTCATCTGCACGAAGCAGTGCATGCAAAGCAAGTGCTCTGGAACAACCCAGAAGAATAGCGTAGGAAGGGATGTGGGAGTGGTTCCAGGATAGGTGGAACCACTATCTACTTTTGGCTTATTAATGTTGCTGCATGGCAGAAATTTACAATATTGTATAGGAATTAACTCCCACTTAAATTAAAAAACAAAACTAAGTTTTGAGAAAAGTAAAAGAACAATGGGATTCGACTTTGCTCTGTGGTGACCTAAATGGGAAGGAAATCCAAAACTGATGAGATGTATGTCCACTTAAAATTGATTCACTTTGACATACGTACAGCAGAATCTAAAGCAACACTGTAATATGACTATAGTCCAAAAATAATTGTTGGAAATACATTACATGTCAACTATAATTCCAGCAGTGAATAAATAAATTGTAGCCCATTTGCAATATACGTTCTTGGGGACGTTATGTTAAGTTAAATACTTCAGTTAGAGGAAGATGAAAGTTTTTACATCACATGACATTTTTAAGTTGAAATCCCTACATTATAGACACAAGTAGAATTTGGTCATCAGGCTAGGGGAAATGGCCCATGATGGCCCAAGTTACCAACTTTTAGTCACAGGTTCAATAAGCTCACCAAGGAAGATATTGTAATAGAGGCAAGATGGAAAACGGAGCTGCAGGCCTCAGCCCAAGACTATTAGGGAAGTTAGAAAACCCAACACCACCAACAGAACGCCTCTCAGCAGAATATACGGAAAGATATATTACAGCCTTCCCACAGGGCCCTCCAGGCCCTTGGGCCTTGGGATGGGTAGTGAACTGTGGAGCTTGGGCAACCTTGGGGACAGGCTGTGTATTACAGAGTCCCTGGAGCCCTTGCTGGAGCCACTCACTGGCCTGGCCCAGGTTTCAAAGCAATGGTCAACGTGTCCCATCCCCACCTCCAAACAGTTGTGGCAATCTCCATGGATCATAGTGTACAGGACCCAGCTCCCCATTTGGATCGACTGAGGAGGCTGAGAGCCAGCTTCATGCTGGGTACCCAGTTCCCTCATTGAAGGTGGCTGGGCAGGGTATGGAGGACCTGCTAAGAGGACGGCACAGAGAACTGAGAACTGCCTCTTCCAGCTGGGACAGGGCACTTCTGGAAGTAACAAGACGGTACTAGAAGAATGCTCCCAGACAAGATAACCAGGTTACACAGAGACACCCTCCTCTCAACCAGGACCTTGGAGGGTGAAAGTCAATCTTCGGAATCTCCTTTCAGGGAATAGGGAATAATATTTGTTTCTCTTGCGGATTGCTGTTGCTGCGAAGTCACGTCAGTCATGTCCAATTCTGTGCAACCCCGTGCAACCCCATAGATGGCAGCCCAGCAGGCTCCCATCCCTGGGATTCTCCAGGTAAGAATACTGTACTGGGTTGCCATTTCCTCCTCAAGAGGATTAAAGGAACACAGTTAGCTGACCACCAACTACCTCAAGAAAACAATATCTGACAGCAACGAGTTTGCAACAGCTAATCACACCACTCCACTTCACATTTCCTTTATATGGCCTTTGCTGAAAGCTTTGGGGGAGTTTGTGATTCCACCCCGTCCCCCCACTGGCTTAGGCTTGCATTCTTTTTTAATACAAGCATTTAAAATTTTAAGTACTTATAGACATGCATCTCAAGAATTCTGACATGTTGTTTTATTATCACTCTGTTAAAATATTTTCTAATCTTTCTATTTTTATTTCTTAAAAATTTTTATTTTAATTGGAGGTTAATTAGTTTACATTAATGTGATGGGTTTTGCCATAGGAACACATGAATCAGCAATGGGTGTACATGCATTCCCCATCCTGACCCTCCCTCCCACCTCCCTCCCCATCTCATCCCTCAGGGTCATCCCCATACACCAGCCCTCAGCACCATGTCTCATGCATGGAACCTGGACTGGCAATCTATTTCATATACGATAATATACATTTTTCAATGCTATTTTCTTAAAGTATCTCACCTTTGCCTTCTCCCACAGAGTTCCTCCCAAAGTATGTTCATTACATCTGTTTCTCTTTTGCTGTCTCGTATATAAGGTCATTGCTACCACCTTTCTAAATTCCATATATATGTATTAATTTTTCTTTCTGACTTACTTTGCTCAGCATAATAGGCTCCAGTTTCATCCACCACATTAGAACTGATATAATGCATTCTTTTTAATAGGTGAGTAATATTCCACTGTCTACATGTACCATAACTTTCATCTTCATTCACCAGCCGATGGACATCTAGGTTGCTTCCATGTCCAATCTATTGTAAACAGTGTTGTGATGAACACTGGGGCACACATGTCTTGTAATTCTGGTTTCCTCAGTGTGTATGCCCAGCAGAGGGATTGCTGGGTAGTACGGCAATTCTATTTCCAGGTTTTTAAGGAATCTTTATGTTGTTCCCCATAGTGGCTGCACTAGTTTGAATTCACACTGAGAGGGTTCCTTTTTCTCAGCACCTTCTCCAGCATTTTTGTTCGTAGACAATAAACAGATGGTACCTCATTGTAGTAATAAATAGATGTTTGGTAATATAAAATAAATAAATAGATGTTCCTGACAATAAATAGATGGTACCTCATTGTGGTTTTGATTTGCATTTCTCTGATAATGAGTGACATTGATCACCTTTTCATGTGTTTGTTAGTCATCTATATGTCTTTTTGGAGAAATATCTGTTTAGTTCTTTGGCCAATTTTTTGCTTGGGTCACTTACTTTTTTGGAGTTGAGCTGCAGGTATTGCTTGTATATTTTTGAGACTAATTCTTTGTCAGTTGCTTCATTTGCTATTATTTTTTCCTATTCTGAATGCTGTCTTTTCACTTTGCTTATAGTTTGTTGTCCAAAAGCTTTTAAGATTAATTAGATCCCCCCCTTTTTTAAGTTTTCCTTTATTCCCATTATTCTGGGAGGTGGGTCATAAACGATCCTGCTATGATTGACATCAGAGAGTGTTTTGCTTTTGTTTTCCTCTAGGAGTGTTATAGTTTGTGGTCTTTTTTTTTTTTTCTAATGTTTATTTATTTTTTGTGCTTTCTTTGTTTTTTTATTTTTTTATTTAATACTGTATTCTATTTTACATTAGCCACAGGTGTACACGATCTCCCAATGCTGAAGCCCCCTCCCACTTCCCACCCCACACCATCTCCCCGGATCATCCCGTACACCAGCCCCAAGCATCCTGTATCCTGCGTTGAACATAGACTGGCGCTTCATTTCTTCTATGATAGTATACATGTTTCAGTGCCATTCTCCAAAATCACCCCACCCTCTCCCTCTCCCTCAGAGGCCAAAAGTCCATTCTATACCTCTGTGTCTCTTATATTGTCTCACTTACAGGGTCATCATTACTATCTTTCTAAATTCCATATATATGTGTCAGTACACTGTATTGGTGTTCCTCCCTCTGGCTAACTTCACTCTGTATAATCAGCTCCAGTTTTATCAATCTCATTAGAACTGAGTCAAATTTATTCTTTTTAAGGGCTGAGTAATACTCCATTGTGTATATGTACCACAGCTTTCTTATCCATTCATCTGCTGATGGACATCTAGGTTGTTTCTATGTCCTGGCGATTATAAACAGTGCTGCAATGAACATTGGGGTACACGTGTCTCTTTCATTTCTGGTTTCTCCTGTGTGTATATGCCCAGCAGTGGTATTGCTGGGTCATAAGGCAGTTCTGCTTTCAATTTTTTAAGGAATCTCCACACTGTTTTCCATAATGGTTGTACTAGTTTGCATAGGACATTTCATCCCAAAACAATGAATTTCACCTTTTTCTCAAGTGCACATGGAAACTTTTCCAGGATAGATCACATCCTAAAGCTAACCTTGATAAATTCAAAAAAATCGAAATTGTTCCAAGCATCTTCTCTGACCATAATGCACTAAAGTTAGATCTCAACTACAGGAGAAAACTATTAAAAATTCCAACATTTGGAGGCTGAACAACACCCTTCTGAATAATCAACAAATCACAGAAGAAATCAAAAAAGANCTGATGAACATAGATGCAAAAATTCTTAACAAAATTCTAGCAATCAGAATCCCACAACACATTAAAAAGATCATACACCATGACCAAGTGGGCTTTATCCCAGAGATGCAAGGATTCTTCAATATCCTCAAATCAATCAATGTAATTCACCACATTAATAAATTGAAAAATAAAAGTCATATGATTATCTCAATAGATGCAGAGTAGGCCTTTGACAAAATTCAACATCCATTTATGATAAAAAAAAAAAATTTCTCCAGAAAGCAGGAATAGAAGGAACGTATCTCAACATAATAAAAGCTGTATAGTTTGTGGTCTTATGTTTAGATCTTCAATCCATTTTGAGTTTATTGTGTATGGTGTTAGAAAGTGTTCTAGCTTCATGCTTTTATGAGTGGTTGACCAGTTTTCCCAGCACCACTTGTTGAAGAGATTGTCTTTTCTCCATTGTATATTCTTGCCTCCTTTGTCAAAGATAAGGTGTCCATAGGGCATGGATTTATCTCTGGGCTTTCTATTTTTTCCATTGATCTATGTTTTTGTCTTTGTGCCAGTACCATACTGTATTGATGACTATTGCTTTGTAGTATAGCTTGAAGTCAGGCAGGCTGATTTCTGCAGTTCCATTCTTCTTTCTCAAGATTGCTTTGGCTTTTGGAGGATTTTTTTTTTTAATTTTCATACAAATTGTGAAATTATTGGTTCTAGTTCTTTGAAAATTACCCTCGGTATCTTAATAGGGATTGCATTCAAGCTATAGATTGCTTGGGTAATATATTCATTTTCACTATATTGAAACTTCCATTCCATGAATCTGGCCTACTTCTCCATTTATTTTGTCATTCATCGGTGTTTTATAGTTCTCTGTATACAGGTCTTTTGTTTCTGTAGGTAGACTGAGATTTTTAAATGCATATGCTATATATATCTTTGCATGGCTCTGCAATAAAGCATAACTCTGCTTTAAACTCCAGTGTTTAAATATTGCTTGGCCTAAGGAAGTTTGGTGCATGGTTATTTGGTTACAGTAGCATGTACTCTTGCCTGGAAAATCCCATGGATGGAGGAGCCTGATGGGCTGCAGTCCATGGGGTCACTAAGAGTCAGACACGACTGAGCAACTTCACTTTCACTTTTCACTTTCATGCATTGGAGAAGGAAATGCAACACACTCCAGTATTCTTGCCTGGAGAGTCTCAGGGACAGGGGGCCTGGTGGGCTGCCATCTCTGGGGTCGCACAGAGTCAGACACAACTGAAGTGACTTAGCAGCAGCAGCAGCAAAACCACATACACTCAGAAAAGTATGAGCAGTTTTTTCCTTCTGTGTAAAGAAAATTAGCAGACACTTATAGCTCCCCCAATTGCCAGGTGAATTTAGGACAAAGCGTGACAAAATTTTCATCAGATATTACTCGAGGACCACTGCCGGAAGCCACCATGGGAGATCCCACCCATGGCAAGGTCATGTGGAAGAGAACTGTTAAGCAAGGCTTCAGGAATCAATGGGCTCCCTAGGCTTTCTTGAACATCTACCCCAAAACCAGAATCTGTCTGTTTTGCTATTTCATGACTTTCGCCAACTCCTTTGACCACCTTTCTCTGGAGAAAATCAACTTAGGGCTATAGCTAATATATCTCCTGGACATGAGAGGAAAATTTCAAATCAAACCCCCTCTGTTAGCATTCTAGCTTGCTTGCAGATCTATCCAGACTCTTGCAGCTACACATATAATCATTTACAGCCTCCCAACTGTGACAGGTATGGAAAGCCTAAAACATAGAGTCTTTTAAAGAGTTAAAAGTTATTAGAGTAGTGCTGGTGTAGGATTTCATTATTGGGCCAATGCTTGTTGCTAAGTTTTAATATCTCTTATCCACTGTGCACCTGGGAGCGCATTAGTTCACATAGTTGGAAAGTAAGAAAAACAAGTGTAGCCTTGACATTAACCACATCAGACTTTTGAGCTAATTGGTGCTTTCTTGTAACTCATTGCACCTTTGTTCCGTGGGAAATGTAACTTGTTTAATACTTTCTGAGGCTGACATAAATTAGAAATGTAAAGAAAAAACATTTAAAGGGAAAATAAGTTTTCTGGTTGGGCAGCTTTATCAAAAGAGGGTCATAAAATGTTCACAGGCCTCCAAGGCCAGAAGATAACATACACAATATTGTTTATGGGAAAGGTTTGCAAAAAAATCCTGGTTTTGGTCAAAACAAAACAGATGTAATGTTTGGGCTGACTCTGTATGACTTTGCATCTTTCATTTCCCTCTATGTATAAGACAAGGTATAAAAGTACCTTTTAAAAATAAAGCTATTGGGCTTTGCTCACCAAAGCAACTTGGTCTCCCCATGTCAATCATTCTCTCTCTCTCTCTCCCTCCCTCTTTTTTTTCAGGCTGATCCCTTGGAGCATAGAATCTCCCTGCATTCACTTATCTGCCCAGGTTTCTAAGACCTGAAAGGGAAGATGTCCTGCATCTTCACTCCCTCAGGAGACTGGGAAGGCACCTGTGGCCTCTGTGAACAGGGCAAACTTCATGTCTCGAAGTTTTATTGTCTCTCTATGTAAACCAAGAAATGTCAGCCTCTTTTTGTCCTCTATTTTTCTTATCTACAATATTCTTTCCTTATCTCCCTAACTCATCTGCCCATGCCATTTTTCCTTCTGGTTCCCCTGGATCCTGCAGGGGCTGGACCTCGGCAGACCACTTACTATTTTGAAAATTTTACAATGAGCTGATTTTCTAGGATGCATATATAGAATATATATTTTGTCTTGTCAGTCTTTTAGTAGTTTGCTTATCATGTGTATCATATTATGGTTTAATACATGCCCCAAGACAGAAAGGCTTATGCTGTGGAGAAGAGGGGCACCCAAACTGAAATCATATAGAAGCATTTAGTGCCAGTTTCAGAGAGAAAATGCTCATCTCTCAGATGATCATGTCAATAGGATTCAAATCACTAACAACACTCGGCTTAGCTAAAAGGAAGTGCAAGTTCCCTCTATGGAACTTAATAAATTTCAGTGCAGGGCTGTCTTCATCCTCTCATTTCTATTCTTCAAATGTTGCCAGTCAGTCAGCAGGCAGCTCAAAATATGGACAATAGATGGGCACTCGTGGAATTTAGTGAAGACTGCAAGAACAGAGAATCTTTCCCAGGCCAGGGACAGAATGCCACAGGTGGGTGATATGATGGATGGAATTGGAAAGGGGAATGAAGGGGAGATTTCTGAGCTATGATCTGGCTTTCTGAGGTGGTGTCAAATGCTTCAGATGTATCTTCAGGCCTTGGGGACCTATTTCCAAAAATGATAAAGAAATGTAGCCGCTCGCCTCCGAGCTTTTACAGTTAATGCCTCAGCGTACTAGACAAGACCAAGCGCAGTGTCACCACTTAGAAATTTAGGATATTTAGGGAGTTGTGTGGAAATGTGAGAGACTTGCTGTATCAGACTTGTTTCAACACTTTGAATACTTCATAGCGCTGGAGCCAAGACTCAGCTATAGTGGATGTATCTCGTAAGCATTACTCAATTCAGTTCAGCTGAGTCACTCAGTCCAGTTCAGCTGAGTCACTCAGTCGTGTACGACTCTTTGTGACCCCATGGACTACAGCACCACAAGCTTCTCTATTCATCACCAGCTCCCCACCAGCTTGCTCAGACTCCTGTGCATTGAGTCAGGGATGCCATCCAAACATCTCATCCTCTGTCATCACTTTCTACTCCTGCCTTCAGTCTTTCCCAGTGTTAGCGTCTTTTCCAGTGCATCAGTTCTGTGCATCAGGTAGCCACACTGTTGGAGCTTCAGCATCAGTCCTTCCAATGAATATTCAGGACTGATTTTCTTTGGGATTGACTGGCTGATCTTCTGGAAATCCAGGAGACTCTCAAGAATCTTCGCCAACAACCCAGTTCAAAAGCATCAGTTCTTTGGCTTTCAATTGCTTTATGGTCCATTTCTCACACCCATCCATGACTGTGGGAAAAGCCATAGCTTTGACTGGACAGACCTTTGTCGATAGATTAGTGTCTCTGCTTTTTATGATATGCTGTCTAGGTTTGTCATAGCTTTTCTTCCAAGGAGCAAGTGTCCTTGAATTCCATGGCTGCATTCAACATCTGGAGTGAGTTTGGAGTTAAGGAAAGTAAAGTCTGTCAGTGTTTCCACTGTTTGCCTTTCTATTCAGCATGAAGTGATGGGACTGGATGCCATGACCTTTGATTTTTGAATGTTGAGTTCTAAGCCAACTTTTTCACTGTCCACTTTCACTTTCATCAGTACAGACTCTTTGGTTCCTCCTCGCTTTCTGACAAACAGTCCTCATATCTGAGGTTGTCATATGCACATCTCATAGGCATATCTGTGGTTGATATTTCTCCTGGCTATCTTGATTAGGGGTAGTGCTTCATTGAATCTGGCCTTTCGTATGATGTACTCTGCATATAAATTACATAAGCAAAGTGGCAATATACAGTCTTGTCATACTTCTTTCCACCAATTTAGGACCAATCCATTGTTCCAAGTCCATTTTTAACTGTTGCTTCTTGACCTGCTGTATCAGGCAGCAGGTAAGGTGTTTTGGTGTTGATGCTTCCTTAAGCATTTTCCAGTTTGTTGTGACCCACACAGTCCAAGGCTCTAGTGTACTCAGTGAAGGAGAACTGCATGTTTTACTGGAATTTTCTTGCTTTATCTTTGACCCAGCAGATGTTGGCAATTTACTCTCTAGTTCCTCTGCCTTTTCCAAATCCTAATTGAGTGTCTAGAAGTTCTTGGTTCACTTGCTGTTGAAGACTTGGAGACTTTGAGCATTCCTTTGCTAGTGTGTGAGATGAGTGCAATTGTTGGTAGTCTGAACATTCTTTGACATGCTGTTTCTTTGGAATAGGAATAAAAGCTGACCTTTTATTCCAATGCTGAGTTTTTCAAGTCTGCTGGCCTACTAAATGCAGCACTTTCACAGCCTCAACATTTAGGATTTGAATTAGTTCAGCTGGAATTCCATCACCTCTACTAGCTTTGTTCTTATTGGTAGTTCCTTAGGGCCAACTCACTTCTCATTCTAGGAAGTCTGGCTCTAGGTGAGTGAGCACACCATTGTGGTTATCTTGGTCATTATCAATAGTTCTTCTGTGTATTCTTGCTACCTCTTAGTATCTTCTGCTTCTGTTAGTTCCATACTGTTTTTGTCTTTTATTGTGCCCCTCATTGCATGAAATATTCCCTTGGTATGTATACCTTCATGAAGAGATTTCTAGTGTTTCTCAGTCTATGGTTTTCCTCTATTTCTTTGCATTGAATGCTTAGGAAGGTTATTTTCTCTCTCCTTGCTATGCTTAGGAACTCTGTATTCAGGTGGATATATCTTTCCTTTTCTCCATTGTTTTTCACTTCTCTTGTTTAGTCAGCTATTCAAAAGGTCTTCTCAGGCAACCATTTGCCTTTTTGCAGTTCTTCGTGGGGATGGTTTTCATCACTGCCTTCCATACAGTGTTACAAACCTCTGTCTGTACTTCCAAGCATATTTAGCACTTAGTGACCTGGGAAGTTCATCTTTCAGTGTCCTATCTCTTTGCGTTTTCATGTCATTCATGGGGTTCTCAAGGCAAGAATACTGAAGTGGTTTGCCATTCCCTTCTCCAGTGGGCCACATTTTGTCAGAACTCTCCACCATGACCAGTCTCTTTTGAATGGCTGTACACGGCTTGGCTCATAGTTTCACTGAGTTAGACAAGGGTATGATCCATGTGTTCAGTATAGTTAGTTGTTTGTAACTGTGGTTTCCATTCCGTTTCCCAGTGGATAAGGATGAGAGGTTTGTTGGAGTATCCTTGTAATGCTTGTAATATTTCAATTATGAGATCATATAAACACCTATCTGGGATTTCTCTTTCTTTATCTTTGAATACATCTCTCCTTGCACAAAATGGAGATAGCAATAACTTGGAAGCCACATTTTTGTGTTAGGACTTTTCTCTCAGTTCTCCAACTATACCAATTGTGCTGTATGACTTCCTGCCACTAAATATGGACCATTTTATAGTAACTGTTTCTATGCCAGACTTGTGCAGGTGAATAAACGGAGATACAATGCAGAAGTCCAGACATGCCAAGCTTCTGAGGACTGTTGTAAATAAAGAAAAGCCATGGGAATGCGGACTGTGAGATGGCTGATTGACTTTACAGTGTGGGGGAAGCTCTGAGGAAAAATTAGCAACACTTGTACATAGTTCATTTGTTATAGATATCAATAAGACCTTATTTCTCCCATCTAGTTCTCATTAAGAGTTCCCCCTCACTGCTGATGATCCTGCTTGCTCTCAAGTGTAAACCACAGATTTCAACTTCTTGCTTAGACTCTTGACAGGATTGCTTTTGACCTTACTGGCCATCCCTTTGTTTTACTATAGTGGTGAATCAGTCTAGCCCATTGCTTCTGACACCTTCACATATGTCACTGTGGAGCCCATGCTTTCATCTTCCTAACATCAGCTTCTCCTGAGCACTCAGATACCTCCAGCAGTACTTCTGATGTGTTTCTCATGGAGACAATCGTGACCGACTCCATGAGTTCTTATCAATCTTATTACAGTATGAAATAGGCAAATATGTCAAAAGCCTATGAAAACTTCACTAACACCCAGGAACTCCTTCAGAAAATGGACTTTCAGCCTTCTTGATACATTCTTGGACAGAGTCTATTAGCTTGGAGAAAGAAATATGTGGGAGATTCATTCTTGCTATGGAAATAATTGTAGAATACAATGGAATTGAAAACTTCTTTTACTTGTGACATAAAAGTAGGCATGAGAGCATGGCAAACACAGGAAGCAGAGCAACATACACTTGGGAGATGAGTTCTTGTGGCTCTCTAGTGCTCTGAGAGATCTGTTCAAGTCGTAAAGTACACTACTGCTCCTAGATAAGGAAGATATATGGAGTTCTCAAGGTTATTATTGTGTCTCAGTCACAGAGCCTTCCATTGCACTCCCTATTGCTCTAGACATGGGAAACATTACATTACAGGCTATTATTCCCAGATCCAAAAAGAAATATAACAATGGACCAGATCCTCTAAAGCCAAGACAAGGCAGAAATCCTTATTTCAGGTAACAGGAAAGAAATTCCAAAATGCTGGTGGAGGAAATGAAGCAAAATTCTTTACACATTGGAGGAAAGCCTCTCCCCACCTCTTTCTCTTCAAGGAAAAGAAAGAGCCAGCAATCCATAAAAAAGGCACAGGGATAATTTAGAGAAAAGGCTTCATCCATCAGTGTGAACTGAATGTAACACTTTCAAAAACAGAGGACAATTTTGTATCTTAATGTAAATTAGATGTGTGTGTGTGTGCATGCTTGTTCAGTCATGTTTGACTGTGCAACCCCATGGAATGTAGGCTCCTTGGATCCTCTGTTCATGGGATTTTCCAGGCAAGAAAACAGGAGTGGTTTGCTATTCCCTGCTCTACTAAGTTAGATATTTAGAGTTAAAGAAAACTTTAACCCAAGTATTTTTCTGCATCTGTTTTAAGACAAAGTAATGTACACAGTCTTTTTTCTACAGAGAGTCTTTCTGAAATTCCAGAGGTACACTTATGAATGAGACAGGTTTATGATATTGTGGACTGGGATGAGTCAAAGCATAGAGAGACAGATTGAAAAAAAAGCTTAAACTCTAGAAATCTGGTCTACCTCCCAATTCATTGACTACCATTTTTTTTAACAAAAAAAAAAAAAAAGAAAGAAAGAAAGAAAGAAAAAGAAAGATCCATTCTTTTCCACCATTCAATGCCTGAAGCGGGAGAAATAGGCAGATAGATGGAGTAGAGTGCAGAGAAGAGGAATGTGAATCTCTGTCCAACACAATTAATTTTTATATCTTCATATTTCTTTTTTCTAGACTTCATCTCCCAAAACTTTCGCACAATGATAATGATGTTGCAGATCTTGTGTTGCCTTGGGGATGGTAGTATGGGCCCATGAGCTAGTGGCACTGATTTTCCCTAAGGGCTTCATGCATAAGTCAGTACATCTAGGGTTTATATTCTTTGTCATAGATTCTAGAGACCAGGTCTTGGCAAGTCCCAGATGGGCACAGAACCTATAGGCATAGAGAACCATTTGTAGATTAAGACGTTCTTACAACTTATCCCTCTTGCACATGGTCTGCAGATCATGCAGACCATGAGGTAGATCAATAGGTACAAGGCATGGTAGTCTTTGTATCTACAGTTAAAATAATAAATGCAGCTAAGTGCTGGGTTGATGAGGGGCTGGTGTGTATCTGGAAGCACTGGTGCCCAATAGGAAGTCTTACAGGGGCTGTTGGTGTCAAATTCCAGCAGTGAACATCTGAAGAAAGTAAATATGCTTTTAATCATGCTGCTAGAACTATGGAACCCCACTCCTGTACTCTTGCCTAGAAAATCCCTGCAGTCTGGTGGGCTGCAGTCCATAGGGTCACAACGAGTCAGACATGACTGAGTGACTTCACTTTCACTTTTTCACTTTCATACATTGGAGAAGGAAATAGCAACCCACTCCGGTGTTCTTGCCTGGAGAATCCCAGGGGTGGGGGGCAGAGGGGGGTCCTGGTGGGCTTCCGTTGATAGGGTTGCACAGAATCGGACATGACTGAAGCGACTTAGCAGCAGCAGCAGCAAAACTATGCGGAACTATGGCTGCAACATGTTTCCTCACTAGGTCCTAACACCTATTCCATCTTGTATCTTAACACTTCAAGAAATGTTCAGGGAGGAGAAAATACCACTCCTTTGCTGCCCTGTTAAGTCCTGAAGTAGGGACTAAGCAAAGCATCAGTCTCTTCAATTGGTACTGCTAATTTCAGGCAAGTTGAAGATACAGCATTCTGAGATGAAAGGGTCCTGAAAAGTCTGTTTATTATTATTGCTACTCCACAGAAGAGATATCATAACTTTTCACTCCTCCACTGAGACAACTACTAGGTCACTACAGTGACCCAGGCTAAATCTTGCATTTGTTCAAGAAATCAGCAAACAGTCCTCAGCGCACATCAGTTTTCCAAGCTTCTGAAAAATACTCCTGGGCCAACATCTAGATCCATTCACTCATCAGGATGGGTAATGCCCTTGTGCAAGACATCTACAAAACTCCTGAGCGCACATCTGTGTCCCTGATGGAAACAAGCTGGATCCTGCGCTTGTTCAAAACCCTGGAAACTACTCCTTAGCCCATATCTAGGTCCCTTTGATGAACCAGGTTGGTCCTGCGCTTGCTCAGACCCTGAGAGACACTCATGAGCCTACATACGGTACAGGTACTGAACCAGGGTGAGTCTTGCAGAGGCCCATGACAAGTATAGCTGAGCCCACATTTCAGTCCCTCTACTGATCCACAGGGGTACTGGCAATCTTCAAGCCCCAGACAATCGCTCCTGGACCTATATCGCGGTACCTCAACTGAATTCTGCTGTGTCCTGTACTGGTTCCATGCCCCGACCAACACTCCTGAGCCCATTACTCACAACCAGAATTCAAGCAGGCTGGACTCTGCCTTGATTCAAGCCCCGGCAAACATTCCTGAGCCCACAACGTCGTCTCTGCCCTGACCTAGGATGGGTCCTGCACCTGTTCAAGGTGCCAACCAATACTGCTGAACCTCTCTCTAACTCTCAGGCTAGTCCTGGCCATATTCAAGCCAACGACCTACAACCCTGAGCCCACAACTCACTCCCTCCCTCTGAACTAGGTGTGTCCTGCCCTTGGTCAGTCCCCCAGGAAACAGTCCCGATCTGACATCTCACTCGCTGCACTGAACAGGGTCCACATGCCTTTGGGCAAGACCTCAACAAACACTCCAGAGCCTACACTGCGATATCTACATGGACCATGCTCAGTCCTGCCCTTGTTCAAGACAATGACAAATACTCCTGAGCCCACATCTCGGTCCCTGTACTGAAGCAGGCTACGTTCTGCCTATATTGAAGCCTCAGCGGATACTCCTGAATCGACATCTAAGGAACTGCACTGACCTAGGCTGGGTGCAGACCTCATGCAAGATCCTTGCAGACACTCCCGAGCCTCCCTCCCAGTCTCTGCATCAAACCAGGCTGAGTCCTGCACTTCTTCCACCCCAAAAATGCTCATGAGCCTCATTTCATTGCTTACACTGACCAGGCTGGCTCATGCCCTTCTTCAAGACCACGAGAGATATTTCAGAGCCCACATCTCGGTCACTGCACTGAACCAGGCTAGCTTCTTCCCATGTGCAGGCACCAACAGACAACCCTGAGCCCAAATGTCGGGTCCTGCATGGCAGGAGGCTAAGCGCTGCCCATGTTCATGACCACTAATAACAGGCCTGAGTCCACATCTTGAACCTGGCGCTGAAGCATTTTGGGAGCTGCCCTTGGTGCCCCCCGGAAAGGCTACTGAGCCCACATCATGGGCCCTGCACTGAATCCAGCACGACCCTCCCTTTGTTCAAGCCCTTGACAAACACTCCAGAGCTCACATCTTGGTTCCTGCACTGAACTATGCTGGGTCCTGCCTTTGTTTATGCCCCCCAAGAAACACTCCGTCACTGACATCTGCATCCCTGTCAGACCCAGGCTGGGTCCTGCACTTATTCAAGGCCCCAGCCAACATAGCTGAGCCTGTATCTGACTCTCCTGCTAGTTACTGGCCTTATGCAAGCCACCGGCAAGCAATCCTGAGCCGACAAGTAGCTCCATGCCTTGGACCTATGGTGTGCACTGCCATTGTTCAGTCCCACACAACACGGGCAACTGACACCCCACTTGCAGACCCAAAAAAACATTCCTGAGCCCTAGGATACTAGGTCCCTGCTGCAAACCGTGCTCAATCTTGCAATGGATCAAACCTCTGGCAAACACTGTTCAGCAACTGTCATCCAAGCTTCCAAAAACTACTCCTGGGCCCAGCTCTAGGTACTTTCACTCAATCAGGCTGGGTCCTGCCCTTGTGCAAGACACCTACAACACTCTTTAGCACACATCTGTGTCCCTGAACAGAAACAAGCTGGATCCTGCATTGTTGATGCCCATGAAAATGACTCTGGATCCCACATCTAGATCCCTTCACTGACCCGGGCTGGTCCTGCACTTATTCAGACCCCACGAGACACTCATGAGCCCACATACGGTTCCTGCACTGAACCCAGGTGGGCCCTGTACTTGCAAACGCCTCGACAAATATCCTGGAGCCCACATTTTGGTCCCTCTACTGACCCAGACTGGGTCATGGCCTTCTTTAAGCCACAGACAAAGGCTCCTGAGCCCACATCATGGTCCCTGAACTGAATTCTGCTGGGTTCTGTACTGGTCCCAGGCCCCGATCAACACTCTCGAGCCTATATCTCACTCACAGAACTCAGGCATGCTGGACCCTGCCCTGATTCAAACACCTCCGACAAACACTCCTGAGCCCACAGCGTCGTCTCTGCCCTGACCTAGGATGGGTCCTGTATTTGTTCAAGGTGCCAGCCAACATTGCTGAGCCTCACTCTGACTCTCAGGCTAGTCCTGGCTGGATTCAAGCCACCAACCTACAATCCTGAGCCCACAACCTGCTCCCTGCCTCTGAACTAGGGTGTGTCCTGCCCTTGGTCAGTCCACCCAGGAAACACTCTCAATGCCACATCACACTCACTGCACTGAACGAGGCTCGACATGCCTTTGTGCAAGACCCCAACACTCCTGAGCCCACATTGTAATCCCTACATGGACCATGCTCAGTCCTGCCCTTGTTCAAGACCCCGAGAATTACCCCTGAGCCCACATCTCAGTCCTGTACTGAAGCAGGCTATGTTCTGCCTATCTTGAAGCCTCAGTGGATACTCCATTGAGTATCTAATTGACATCTAAGGACCTGCGCTGACCTAAGCTGGGTGCAGGCCTCATGCAAGACCCTTGCAAACACTCCTGAGACTCCGTTCCAGTCTCGGCAGTGAACCAGTCTGGGTCCTGCACTTCTTCAACCCCGTCAAATACTCCTGAGTGTTATTTCAGTGCTTACACTGACCAGGCTGGGTCCTGCCCTTCTTCAAGTCCACAACAGATACTTCAGAACCCACATCTCAGTCTCGCTCCCTGCACTGAACCAGGCAAGCTTCTTCCCATGTGCAGGCACTGACAGAAAATCCTGAGCCCAAATGTTGGGTCCTTCATAGTATGGGCTAAGTGCTGCCCATGCTTATGACCCCTAATAACAGGCCTGAGCCAATATCTTGAGCCTGGCACTGATGCATTTTGAAAGCTGTCCCTGGTGCACCAGCAAATGCTCCATGAACCCAGCAGGGCCCTGCCTCTGTTCAAGCCCCCGACAAACACTCCTGAGCTCACATTTCGGTTCCTGCACTGAACCAGGCCAGGTCCAGGCCTTGGGCAAGACCCTTGCAAACACTCCCAAGCCTCCTTCTTGGTCTCTGCAGGGAGCCAGGCTAGGTCCTGCACTTCTTTCACCTCGACAAAAACTCCTGAGCCTCATTTCGGTGCTTACACTGACCAAGCAGGGTCCTGCTCTTCTTCAAGGCCACGAAGATACTTCAGTACCCACATCTCGGTCTTGGTTCCTGCACTGAACCAGGCTATCTTCTTCCCATGTGGAGGCACTGACAAACAACCCTGAGCCCAAATATCTGGTCCTGCACACCACGAAGCTAATCGCTCCCCACGCTCATGACATGTAACAGTAGGCCTAAGCCCACATCTTGAGCCTGGCACTGAAGCATTTAGGGAGCTGCCTCTAGTGCACCCCAGCAAATATTTCTGAACCCACATCATGGGCCCTGGCCTGAACCTGGTGGGGCCCTGCCTGTGTTCAAGCCCCTGACAAACACTTATGAGCTCACATCTCGATTCCTACACTGAACCATGCTGGGTCTGGCCTTTGTTTACGCCCCTGAGAAATACTCCTGTGCCCTCTTCTCTGTCCCTGCCATGAACCAGGCTGGGTTCTGCACTAATTCAAGGTTTCGACCAACATAGCAGAGCCTGTATCTGACTCTCCTGCTAGTTCCTGGACTTACTCGAGCCACCGGCAAGCAATCCTGAGCCAACAAATAGCTCCATGCTCCGCCCTATGGTATGCACCGCCATTGTTCAGACCCCCAGGAAACATGGGTGATCCCACATCCCACGCGCTGCACTGAAGAAGCCTGGGTCATGTCTTTGAGCAAAACCCCAACAAACACTCCTGAGCCATAGGATTCTAGGTCCCTGCCGTGAACCAGGCTGAATGTTGCATTAGTGCAAGTCTTGGAAAACACTCCTCAGTGCCCGTCTGCCATCCAAGCTTCCTAAAAATATTCTTGGGCCCAACTCTAGGTCCATTCACTGAATCAGGCTGGGTCCTGACCTTCTGCAAGACACCTACAAAACTACTTAGTGCACATCTGTGTAACTGATCAGAACCAAACTGGATCCTGCACTTGTTCATGCCCTTGGAAATGACTCTGGAGCCCACATGTAGGTCCCTTCACTGACCCAGGCTGGTCCTGCACTTGTTCAGACCCCTCCAGACACTCCTGAGCCCACCTAAGCTCCTGTTACTAAACCAGGGTGGGCCCTGTACTTGCACTAGCCCTTGACAAAAATCCTAGAGTCCACATTATGGTCCCTCTACTGATTCAGACTGGGTCCTGGCCTTCTTCAAGCCCCAGAAAATCACTCCTGGGCTCACATCGTGGTCCCTGAACTGAAATTCTGCTGGGTCATGCACTGGTTCCAGGCCCCGACCAACACTCATGAGCCCGTATCTCACTCCCAGAACTCAAGCAGGCTGGACCCTGCCATGATTCAATCCCCAAGAAACACTCCTGAGCCCACAATGTCCTCCCTGCCTTGACCTAGGATGGTCCTGCACTTATTCAAGGCCCCGACCAACATAGCTGAACCTATATCTGACTCTCATGAAAGTTTCCTGCCTTATTCAAGCCATCGGCAAGCAATCCTGAGACAAGTTACTACATGCCTATTACCTATGGTATGCACCTCCATTGTTCAGTCCCCTAGGAAACCGGGTGATCCCACATCCAATGTGCTGCACTAAAGAAGGCTGGGTCATGCCTTTGAGCAAGACTCCGACAAACATTCCTGAGCCCTAGAACTGTAGGTCCTTGCCGTGAACCAGGCTGAATCTTGCATTAGTTCAAGCCTCGGCAAACACTCCTCAGTGCCCACCTGTTGTCCAAGCTTCCAAAAAATACTCCTGGGCCCAGCTCTAAGTCCATTCACTGAATCAGGCTGGGTCCTGCCCTTGTGCAAGACACCTACAACACTCCTTAGCGCACATCTGTGTCCCTGAATGGAATCAAACTGGAACCTGCGCTTGTTCATGCCCTTGGAAACAAATCCGGAGCTCACATCTAGGTCCCTCCCCTGACCCAGGTTGGTGCCTGCGTTTGTTCAGACCCCTCGAGATACTCCTGAGCCCACCTATGTTCCTGTTACTGAACCCAAGTGGGCCCTGTACTTGCACAAGCCCTCGACAAATATCCCGGAGGCCACATTTTGGTCCCTCTACTGATCCAGACTGGGTCCTGGCCTACTTCAAGCCCCAAACAATCGCTTCTGGGCCCATCGCAGTCCCTTAACTGTATTCTGCTGGGTCCTGCACCAGTTCCATGCCACGACCAACACTCTTGAGCCCATATCTCACTCCCAGAACTCAAGCAGGCGGGATCCTGCCTTGATCTAAGCCCAGCAAACACCTCTAATCCAACATGTCATCTCTGCCCTGACCTAGGATGGGTTCTGCACTTTTCAAGGCCCTGACCAACACAGCTGAGCCTATATCTGACTCTCATGCTAATTCCCGGCCTTATTCGAGCCAACGGCAAGCAATCCTGAGCCGACAAGTAGCTCCTGGCCTGTTACCTATGGTGTGCGCCTCCATTGTTCAGTCCCCCAGGAAAACGGGCAATCCCACATCCCTAGTGCTGCACTAAAAAAGGCTGGGTCATGCCTTTGAGCAAGGAACCTGAAAAACACTCCTGAGCCCTAGGACCCTATGTCCCTGCCGTGAACCAGGCTGAATCTTGCTTTCATTCAAGCTTCCGGCAAACACTCCTCAGTGCCTGTCTGTCATCCAACTTTCAAAAAATACTCTTGGGCCCAGCGCTTGGTCCGCTCACTGAATCAGGCTGGGTCCTGTCCTTGTGCAGTACACCTACAAAACTCCTCAGCGCAAATCTGTGTCCCTGAGTGGAAACATTTGGATCCTGCGCTTATTCATGCCCCTGGAAATGACTCTGGAGCCACTGGTCCTGCGCTTGTTCAGACTTCTCAAGACACTCCTGAGTCCACCTAAGGTCCCGTTACTGAACCCAGGTGGGACCTGTACTTGCAAAAGCCCTCGACAAATATCCCAGAGCTGACATTTCAGTCCCTCTACTGTTGCAGACTGGGTCCTGGCCTTCTTCAAGCCACAGACAATCGCTCTTGGGCCCACACTGCAGTCCGTCAACTGAATTCTTCTGGGTCCTGCACCGGTTCCATGCCCCAACCAACACTCTTGAGCCCATATCTCACTCCCAGAACTCAAGCAGGCTGGACCCTGCCTTGATTCAAGCCCCGACAAACACTTCTGAGCCCACAACATTGTCTCTGCTCTGACCTAGGAAGGGTCCTGTATGTGTTCAAGGTGCCCACCAACACTGTTGAGCCTCTATCTGATGCTCAGGCTAGTCCTGGTCAGATTCAAGCCACCAACCTACAATGCTGAGCCCACAACCCGCTCCCTGCCTCTGAACTAGGGATGTGTCCTGCCCGTGGTGAGTTCACCCAGGAAACGCTCCCAATCCCGCATCCCAGTCACAGTATGAGGCTTGACGGGCCTCTGTGCCAGACCCCAACAAACACTCCTGAGCCCACATTGCAATCCCTATGCAGACAATGCTCGGTCCTGCCCTTGTTCAAGACCCTGACAAATACCCCTGAGCCCACATCTTGGTCCCTGTACTGAAGCAGGCTACATTCTGCCCTTCTTGATGCCTCCANTCTACTGATCCAGACTGGGTCCTGGCCTACTTCAAGCCCCAAACAATCGCTTCTGGGCCCATCGCAGTCCCTTAACTGTATTCTGCTGGGTCCTGCACCAGTTCCATGCCACGACCAACACTCTTGAGCCCATATCTCACTCCCAGAACTCAAGCAGGCGGGATCCTGCCTTGATCTAAGCCCAGCAAACACCTCTAATCCAACATGTCATCTCTGCCCTGACCTAGGATGGGTTCTGCACTTTTCAAGGCCCTGACCAACACAGCTGAGCCTATATCTGACTCTCATGCTAATTCCCGGCCTTATTCGAGCCAACGGCAAGCAATCCTGAGCCGACAAGTAGCTCCTGGCCTGTTACCTATGGTGTGCGCCTCCATTGTTCAGTCCCCCAGGAAAACGGGCAATCCCACATCCCTAGTGCTGCACTAAAAAAGGCTGGGTCATGCCTTTGAGCAAGGAACCTGAAAAACACTCCTGAGCCCTAGGACCCTATGTCCCTGCCGTGAACCAGGCTGAATCTTGCTTTCATTCAAGCTTCCGGCAAACACTCCTCAGTGCCTGTCTGTCATCCAACTTTCAAAAAATACTCTTGGGCCCAGCGCTTGGTCCGCTCACTGAATCAGGCTGGGTCCTGTCCTTGTGCAGTACACCTACAAAACTCCTCAGCGCAAATCTGTGTCCCTGAGTGGAAACATTTGGATCCTGCGCTTATTCATGCCCCTGGAAATGACTCTGGAGCCACTGGTCCTGCGCTTGTTCAGACTTCTCAAGACACTCCTGAGTCCACCTAAGGTCCCGTTACTGAACCCAGGTGGGACCTGTACTTGCAAAAGCCCTCGACAAATATCCCAGAGCTGACATTTCAGTCCCTCTACTGTTGCAGACTGGGTCCTGGCCTTCTTCAAGCCACAGACAATCGCTCTTGGGCCCACACTGCAGTCCGTCAACTGAATTCTTCTGGGTCCTGCACCGGTTCCATGCCCCAACCAACACTCTTGAGCCCATATCTCACTCCCAGAACTCAAGCAGGCTGGACCCTGCCTTGATTCAAGCCCCGACAAACACTTCTGAGCCCACAACATTGTCTCTGCTCTGACCTAGGAAGGGTCCTGTATGTGTTCAAGGTGCCCACCAACACTGTTGAGCCTCTATCTGATGCTCAGGCTAGTCCTGGTCAGATTCAAGCCACCAACCTACAATGCTGAGCCCACAACCCGCTCCCTGCCTCTGAACTAGGGATGTGTCCTGCCCGTGGTGAGTTCACCCAGGAAACGCTCCCAATCCCGCATCCCAGTCACAGTATGAGGCTTGACGGGCCTCTGTGCCAGACCCCAACAAACACTCCTGAGCCCACATTGCAATCCCTATGCAGACAATGCTCGGTCCTGCCCTTGTTCAAGACCCTGACAAATACCCCTGAGCCCACATCTTGGTCCCTGTACTGAAGCAGGCTACATTCTGCCCTTCTTGATGCCTCCAGGGATACTCCTGAATCGACATCTAAGGAACTGCACTGACACAGGCTGGGTACAGGCCACCTGCAAGACCCTTGCAAACACTCACAAGCCTCCCTCTTGGTCTCTGCAGTGATCCAGGCTGTGTCCTGCACTTCTTCCACCTCAACAAATACTCCTGAGCCTCTTTTCGGTGCTTACACTGACCAAGCTGGGTCCTGCCCTTCTTCAGGGCCATGACAGATACTTCTGTACCCACGTCTCGGTCTTGGTTCCTGCACTTATCCAGGCTAGCTTCTTCCCGGGTGCAGGCACTGACAGACAACCCTGAGCCCAAATGTCTGGTCCTGCACCGCAAAGCTAATCGCTTCCCATGCTCATGACGTGTAATAGCAGGCCTGAGCCCACATCATGAGCCTGGCACTGAAGCATTTAGGGAGCTGCCTCTAGTGTACCCCAGCAAATATTCCTGAGCCCACATCATGGGCCCTGCCCTGAACCAGCTGGGACCCTGCCTCTGTTCAAGCCCATGACAAACACTTTATGAGCTCACATCTTGGTTCCTACACTGAACCATGCTGGGTCTGGCCTTTGTTTACGTCCCTGAGAAATATTCCTGTACCCTCTTCTCCATCCCTGCCATGAACCAGGCTGGGTCCTGCACTTATTCAAGGCCTTGACCAACATAGCAGACCCTGTATCTGACTCTCATGTTAGTTCCTGGCCTTATTCGAGCCATCGGCAAGCAATCCTGAGCCGACAAGTAGCTCCATGCTCCACCCTATGGCGTGCACTGCCATTGTTCAGTCCCATAGGAAACATGGGTGATCCCACATCCCATGCGCTGCACTGAAGAAGCCTGAGTCATGCCTTTGAGCAAGACCCCATGAAAACTTCTGAGCCCTAGGACTTAGGTCCCTGCCGTGAACCAGGCTGAATCTTGCATTGGTTCAAGCCTCTGGCAAACACTCTTCCGAGCCCGTCTGTCATCTAAGCTTCCAAAAAGTACCCCTGGCCCAACTCTAGGTCCGTTCACTGAATCAGGCTGCGTCCTGACCTTCTGCAAGACACCTACAACACTCCTTAGTACACATCTATGTAACTGAATGGAACCAAGCTGGATCCTGCACTTGTTCATGCCCTTGGAAACGACTCTGGAGCCCACATCTAGGCCCCTTCACTGACCCACGTTGGTCCTGCGCTTGTTCAGATCCCTCCAGACACTCCTGAGCCCACCTAAGGTCCTGTTACTGAACCCGGGTAGGCTCTGTACTTGCACAAGCCCTTGACAAAAATCCTGGAGCCCACATTTCAGACCCTCTACTGATGCAGACTGGTCCTGGCCTTCTTCAAGCCCCAGACCATTGGTCCAGGGCCCACACTGAGGTCCCTGAACTGAATTTTGCTGAGTCCTGCACTGGTTCCATGCCTGACCAACACTCTTGAGCCCATATCTCACTCCCAGAACTCAAGCAGGCTGGACACTGCCTTGATTCAATCCCCGACAAACACTCCTGAGCCTTCAACATCATCTCTGCCCTGACCTAGGATGGGTCCTGCTCTTATTCAAGGCCATGACCTACATAGCTGTGCCTATATCTGACTCTCATGCTAGTTCCTGGCCTTATTTGAGCCACCCTCAAGCAATACTGAGCTGACAAGTAACTCCATGCCTATTACCTATGATGTGCACCTCCAATGTTCTGTCCCCTAGGAAACCGGGTGATCCCACATCCAAAGTGCTGCACTAAAGAAGGCTGGGTCATGCCTTTGAGCAAGACCGCGACAAACAGTCCTGGGCCCTAGGACTCTAGGTCCCTGCTGTGAACCAGGCTGAATCTTGCATTGGTTCAAGCCTCTGGCAAACACTCCTCAGCACCCATCTGTCATCCAAACTTCTGAAAAATACTCCTGGGCCCAGCTCTAGGTCCATCCACTGAATCAGGCTGGGTCCTGCCCTTGTGCAAGATACCTACAACACTTCTTGGTGCACATTTTTGTCACTGAATGGAACCAAGCTGGATCCTGCGCTTGCTCATGGCCCTGGAAATGACTCCGGAGCCTGCATCTAGGTCCCTTTGCTGACCCAGGCTGGTCCTGCACTTGTTCAGACCTCTCGAGACACCCAGAGCCCACCTATGGTCCCTGCACTCAACGCGAGTGGGCCCTGTACTTGTACAAGTCCTTGACAAATATTCGGAGCCCACATATTGGTCCCTCTACTGATCCAGACTGGATCTGGGCCTTCTTCAAGCCACAGACAAATGCTGCTGGGCCCACATTGCGGTCCCTGAACTGAATTCTGCTGGGTCATGCATGGGACCCATGCCCCGTCCAATACTCTTGAGCCAATATCTCACTCCCAGAACTCAAGCAGGCTGGGCCCTGCCTTGATTCAAGCCCTGACAAGCTCTCCTGAGCCCACAACTTCGTCTCTGCCCTACCTAGGATGGGTCCTGCACTTGCTCAAGGTACTGGCCAACACTGCTGAGCCTCTCTCAACTCTCAGGATAGTCCTGGCCAGATTCAAGTCATTGACCTACAATCCTGAGCCCACAACCTGCTCCCTGCCTCTGAACTAGGATGTGTCCTGCCCTTGGTCAGTCCGCCCAGGAACGTTCCGACTCTCGCATTCCACTCATTGCACTGTATGAAGCTCGACGTGCCTCTGTGCAAGACCCCAACAAACACTCCTGAGCCCACATTGTGATCCCTACGCAGACAATGTTCAGTCCTGCCCTTGTTCAAGACCCTGACAAATACCCCTGAGCCTGCATCTTGGTCCCTGAACTGAAGCAGGCTACATTCTGCCCATCCTGAAGCCTCAGTAGATACTCCTGAATCGACATCTAAGGACATGCACTGACCCAGACTGGGTCCAGGCCTCATACAAGTCCCTTGCAAACACTCCCGAGCCTCCATCTTGGTCTCTGCAGTGAGCCAGGCTAGGTACTGCACCTCTTCCACCTTGACAAATACTCCTGAGCCTCATTTTGGTGCTTACACTGACCAGGCTGGGTGCTGCCCTTCTTTAAGGCCACGACAGAGACTTCGGTACCCACATCTAAGTCTCGGCCCTGCACTGAACCAAGCTAGCTTCTTCCCATGTGCAGGGACTGATGACAATCCTGAGCCCAAATGTCGGGTCCTGCCTACCACGAGCCTAATCACTACCCATGCTCATGACCCCTAATAACAGGCCTGAGCCTACATCTTGAGCCTGGCCCTGAAGCATTTAGGGAGCTGCTCCTGATGCACCCAAGCAAATGCCCTGAGCCAATATCATGGGCCCTGCACTGAACCCAGCAGGGCCCTGCCTCTGCTCAAGCCCCTGACAAACACTCCTGAGCTCACATCTCGGTTCCTGCACTGAACCATGCTGGGTCCAGCCTTTGTTTACACCCCAAGAAACCCTCATGTGCCCACATCTCCGTCCCTGCTGTGAATCAGGCTGGGTTCTGTGCTTATTTAATGCCCTGACCAACATAGCTGAGCCAGTATCTGACTCTCGTGCTATTTCCCAGCCTTATTCGAGCCACTGGCAAGCAATCCTGAACCAACAAGTTGCTCCATGCCTCGGACCTATGGTGTACACCGCCATTGTTCAGTCCCCCCGAATACACGGGTGATCCCACATCCCATGCACTGCACTAATAATGAAGGGTGGGTCATGCCTTTGAGTAAGACCTCATAAAAACTCCTGAGCCCTAGGACTTAGGTCCCTGCCGTGAACCAGGCTGAATCTTGCATTGGTTCAAGCCTCCGGCAAACACTCTTCCAAGCCTGTCTGTCGTCCAAGCTTCCGAAAAATACTCTTGGGCCCAGCTCTAGGTCCATTCACTGATTTAGGCTGGGTCCTGCCCTTGTGCAAGACACCTACAATACTTCTTAGTGCAAATCTGTGTCCCTGAATGGAACCAAGCTGGATCCTGCACTTGTTCATGCCCCTGGAAATGACTCCGGAGCCCACATTTGGTCCGTTTGCTGACCCAGGCTGCTTATGTGCTTGTTCAGACCCCATGAGACACTCATGAGCCCACCTTTGGTCCCTGCACTTAACACGGGTGGGGCCCTGTACTTGCACAAGTCCTCAACAAATATCCCGGAGCCCACTTTCAGTCCCTCTACTGATCCAGACTGGGTCCTGGCCTTCTTCAAGCCCCAGAAAATCGCTTCTGGGCCCACATCACGGTCCCTTATCTGAATTCTGCTGGGTCCTGCACCAGTTCCATGCCCCGACCACCACTCTTGAGCCCATATCTCACTCCCAGAACTCAAGCGGCTAGACCCTGCCTTGATTCAAGCCCTGATAAACACTTCTGAGCCCACAATTTCATCTCTATCCTTCCCTAGGATGGGGCCTGCACTTTTTCAAGGTGCCGGCCAACAGTGCTGAGCCTCTCTCTGACCGTCAGGCTAGTCCTGGCCGGATTCAAGCTACTGGCCTACAATCCTGAGCCCACAGCCCACTCCCTGCCTCTGAAATAGGGTGTGTCCTGCCCTTGGTCAGTTCGCCCAGGAAACACTTTCGAGCCAGCATTGTACTCACTGCACTGTACGAGGCTCAAACTGCCTCTGTGCAAGACCCCAACAAACACTCTCGAGCCCACATTGTGATCCCTATGTCTGCACAGGATTGTCGGTCCTGTTCTTGTTCAAGATCCCGACAAATACCCCTGAGCCCACATCTCAGTCCCTGTACTGAAGCAGGCTATGTTCTGCCCATATTGAAGCCTCAGTGGATACTCTTGAATCGACATTTAAGGACCTGCACTGACCCATGCTGGGTCCAGGCCTCATGCAAGACCCTTGCAATCACTCCCAAGCCTCTCTCCGGTTCTCTGCAGTGAGCCTGGCTGGGTCCTGCACATCTTCCTCCCCAACAAATACTCCTGAGCCTCATTTCGGTGCTTACACTGACCAGGCTGGGTGCTGCCCTTCTTCAAGGCCACCACAGATAATTCGGAACCCATGTCTCAGTCTTGGTCCCTGTACTGAACCAGGCTAGCTTCTTCCCATGTGCAGGTACCAACAGACAACCCTGAGTCCAAATGTTCGGTCCTGCAGGGCATGAGGGTAAGCACTGCCCATGCTCATGACCCCTAATANTTGAGTAAGACCTCATAAAAACTCCTGAGCCCTAGGACTTAGGTCCCTGCCGTGAACCAGGCTGAATCTTGCATTGGTTCAAGCCTCCGGCAAACACTCTTCCAAGCCTGTCTGTCGTCCAAGCTTCCGAAAAATACTCTTGGGCCCAGCTCTAGGTCCATTCACTGATTTAGGCTGGGTCCTGCCCTTGTGCAAGACACCTACAATACTTCTTAGTGCAAATCTGTGTCCCTGAATGGAACCAAGCTGGATCCTGCACTTGTTCATGCCCCTGGAAATGACTCCGGAGCCCACATTTGGTCCGTTTGCTGACCCAGGCTGCTTATGTGCTTGTTCAGACCCCATGAGACACTCATGAGCCCACCTTTGGTCCCTGCACTTAACACGGGTGGGGCCCTGTACTTGCACAAGTCCTCAACAAATATCCCGGAGCCCACTTTCAGTCCCTCTACTGATCCAGACTGGGTCCTGGCCTTCTTCAAGCCCCAGAAAATCGCTTCTGGGCCCACATCACGGTCCCTTATCTGAATTCTGCTGGGTCCTGCACCAGTTCCATGCCCCGACCACCACTCTTGAGCCCATATCTCACTCCCAGAACTCAAGCGGCTAGACCCTGCCTTGATTCAAGCCCTGATAAACACTTCTGAGCCCACAATTTCATCTCTATCCTTCCCTAGGATGGGGCCTGCACTTTTTCAAGGTGCCGGCCAACAGTGCTGAGCCTCTCTCTGACCGTCAGGCTAGTCCTGGCCGGATTCAAGCTACTGGCCTACAATCCTGAGCCCACAGCCCACTCCCTGCCTCTGAAATAGGGTGTGTCCTGCCCTTGGTCAGTTCGCCCAGGAAACACTTTCGAGCCAGCATTGTACTCACTGCACTGTACGAGGCTCAAACTGCCTCTGTGCAAGACCCCAACAAACACTCTCGAGCCCACATTGTGATCCCTATGTCTGCACAGGATTGTCGGTCCTGTTCTTGTTCAAGATCCCGACAAATACCCCTGAGCCCACATCTCAGTCCCTGTACTGAAGCAGGCTATGTTCTGCCCATATTGAAGCCTCAGTGGATACTCTTGAATCGACATTTAAGGACCTGCACTGACCCATGCTGGGTCCAGGCCTCATGCAAGACCCTTGCAATCACTCCCAAGCCTCTCTCCGGTTCTCTGCAGTGAGCCTGGCTGGGTCCTGCACATCTTCCTCCCCAACAAATACTCCTGAGCCTCATTTCGGTGCTTACACTGACCAGGCTGGGTGCTGCCCTTCTTCAAGGCCACCACAGATAATTCGGAACCCATGTCTCAGTCTTGGTCCCTGTACTGAACCAGGCTAGCTTCTTCCCATGTGCAGGTACCAACAGACAACCCTGAGTCCAAATGTTCGGTCCTGCAGGGCATGAGGGTAAGCACTGCCCATGCTCATGACCCCTAATAACAGGCCTGAGCCCACATCATGAGCCTGGCACTGAAGCATTTTGGGAGCTGCCCCTGGTGCACCCCAGAAAATTCTCCTGAGCCCACATCCTGGTCCCTGCCCTAAACCCCATGGGGCCCTGCCTCTGTTCAAGCCCCCGACAAATACTCCTGAGCCCACAACTTCGTCTCTGTACTTAACTAGGATCTGTCCTGCCTGTGTTCAAGGTGCCACCAACCCTGCTGAGCCTCTGTCTGACTCTCAGGTTGGTCCTGGCCATATTCAAGCCACCAACCTACAATCCTGAGCCCGCAACTCGCTCCCTGCCTCAGAGCACTGGTGTGTCCTGCCCTTGGTCAATCCCCTAGTAAACACTCCCAGTTTTGCATCTCACTGCACTGAACAAGGATCGACATGCCTTTGTGCAAGACCCCCAACAAACGCTCCTGAGCCCTCATTTTGATCCCTACACGGACCATGCTCAATCCTGCCCTTGTTCAAGACCATGACAAATACTGAGCCCACATCTCAGTCCCTGTACTGAACCAAGCTAAGTTCTGCCCATCTTGAAGCTTCAACAAATACTCCTGAATCGACATCTAAGTACCTGCGCTGAATCAGGCTTGGCCCAGACCTTTTGCAAGACCATTGCAAACACTCCTGAACCTCACTCTCAGTCCCTGCACTGAACCAGGCTGGGTCCTGCACTTGCTCAACCCCAACAAATACTCCTGAGCCTCATTTCCGTTCTTATACAGACCAGGCCAGGTCCGGAACCCCGAGTGAGTGGCCTGCACTGGAGAAGTTAGCAGCCCTACAGCTGGAACTGGATCCCGTGAATAAAAAAGCCAAAAGGGTGCACACTCACCTGAAACATAAGCCCTGTCAGAGGCAGAAGATGCATCTAGAGCACAGAAGTGCCATCATCCAAGGAATCCATGTCTTCTGGGTCAAATTTGTATCCCTTGGTTTGGTGCTTGAGAATTTTTTTTAACATGGGCTATTGCAAGACCAGTTTACAGATCTGGCAGTTCTGGTACAAAATGTACATTTTTGGATGATTTATTGACTATGCCAAAGCTTTTGACTGTGTGGATCACAATAATCCGTGGAAAATTCTGAAAGAGATGGGAATACCAGACCACCTGACCTGCCACTTGAGATCTGTATTCAGGTCAGAAAGCAATAGTTAGACCTGGACATGGAACAACAGACTGCTTCCAAATAGGAAAAGGAGTATATCAACGCTGTATATTGAGAGCCTACTTATTTAACTTATATGCAGAGTACATCATGAGAAATGCTGGACTAGAAGAAACACAAGCTGGAATCAAGATTTCCAGGAGAAATATCAATAACCTCAGATATGCAGATGACACCACCCTTATGGCAGAAAGTGAAGGGGAACTAAAAAGCCTCTTGATGAAAGTGAAAGAGTAGAGTGAAAAAGTTGGCTTAAAGCTCAACATTCAGAAAATGAAGATCATGGCATCTGGTCCCATCACTTCATGAGAAATAGATGGGGAAACAGTGGAAATAGTGTCACTTCATTTTTGGGGGCTCTAAAATCACTGCAGATGGTGACTGCAGCCATGAAATTTGAAGACGCTTACTCCTTGGAAGACAAGTTTTGACCAACCTAGATAGCATATTCAAAAGCAGAGACATTACTTTGCTGACTAAGGTCCGTCTAGTCAAGGCTATGGTTTTTCCTGTGGTCATGTATGGATGTGAGGGTTGTACTGTGAAGAAGGCTGAGCACCGAAGAATTGATGCTTTTGCCCTGTGGTGTTGGAGAAGACTCTTGAGAGTCCCTTGGACTTCAAGGAGATCCAACCAGTCCATTNTACTGTGAAGAAGGCTGAGCACCGAAGAATTGATGCTTTTGAAATGCAGTTTTGGAGAAGACTCTTGAGAGTCCCTTGGATTGCAAGGAGATCCAAACAATCCATTCTGAAGGAGATGAGCCCTGGGTGTACTTTGGAGGGAACGATGCTAAAGCTGAAACTCCAGTACTTTGGCCACCTCATGGAAGAGTTTACCCACTGGAAAAGACTCTGATGCTGGGAGGGACTGGGGGGAGGGGGAGAAGGGGACGACAGAGGATGAGATGGCTGGATGGCATCACTGACTCAATGGACATGAGTCTGAGTGAATTCCGGGAGTTGGTGATGGACAGGGAGGCCTGGTGTGCTGCGATTCATGGGGTCACAAATAGTCAGACATGACTGAGCAAATGATCTGAACTGAACTGATTGGTTACCTTCCTACATATCTGTTCCTGATATTAGGTGTGATATTCTTGCTGTTCTGGCTACCACAAATTGATACTTGGGCCTTATTTGCAGAGGTTCCAATCAGAATTGTCATTAGCACCAGGGACTCTTCAGAGAAAAGGCTTGCCTGGAATCCACATTTACTCTGAAAAGCTGAGTAAATTTAGGGGTTAGGGTGGGATGTTTAAGCAGTCATACTAGTTCTATCTAGGAGTGCTTGTTTTCCAGAAGTAAGCTAACTTTCAGGAGGCTGAGGTCCAGCTTAGGGCCTTCCTGTTAGGAACAGAACCTCCTTCTGGTAGTGCATGCCTAGGCACAGCCTTGGGCCTTGTTTGGCATTCATACAGTCTGTGTCAACATAAATGTGACAAGTTAACCACTAGCAAGTTGCAGTCAGACAATGCCCTTCTACACTTTAGGCTAGATTTATTCTTCCAGCACTTTTACCTCTAGCATCTAGAGGCTCCTTGACCTAAAGCAGTTTATGAACCACTCACAAATGTCAGTTTTGATGAGCAACCAAGATGAAGACATGCTTCACTTCATGACCAACTTGAAGGTCAGGTAGGGGACACTGATGATTGTGGAGCAGAGGTGAATGGGTAGGGGAGAGGACATGGTTTATCCCTGAAAACAGGAAAGGACAGCTCTTCTGTAAAGAAGTTTCACACCCACCCCACCACCCCACCATCCACACTTTGTCCTGGCAGGTGGAGGAATTCAGGCATCCCACTCATCACTGCAAGATCACATTGTCCTTTCAGAGGAATAGGTGTTTCCAGAATGAAGTGATTGTTAAGAAGTTTCTGATTAACATCACTGGCAAGAGGCAACTCCCTGGATTTGGGGGGTGGGGGCAGAAAAGTGTAGGTTGAATTGGAAAGTGATTTAGATCTTTCTCCCATACTTCTTTTCTTGCATGATACCAAGCATCTCATTCCACTCCTGTTCAGTGGTACCAGGGGTTTGAATGTAAGGCATGTAGTCACAGGCACCACGACAGCAGCGTTAAGCTCTTCAACTGCTTCTTTGACCACAACTTCACAGGATCTGACCGGATTGCTGAGGTGGGGTCCCACGTGGCCACTGGGCCAAAATTGGTGATCTATATTGGATTTCTTGGTGGTGCACGGGTGGGCTCATGGCCTGGCCAGCCCTGTGCTGACCTTGCTCATTTCCCTGGCAGATCATCATAAAGGATCTATGGCCCAATCCTTTGCAGTGCTGTGTTAAGAGGAAGGCTTCAACACGAGACTTCCTGGGAGGACGAGAGATGAGGTGCCCAGAGACTGACCACTGGTATAAGTGTTTCCAGGAACTTGGGTTGTTTATTTCACTTGTGGAGAAAGTGAGACTCCGTGGAATATAGAGTGACACNGTCCCGGGAGCACAAGAGGTGAGGTGCCCAGGGACTGAGCACTGGTATAAGTGTTGTCCAGGAACTTGGGTCATTTATTTCACTTGTGGAGAAAGTGAGACTCTGTGGAATACAGAGTGACACCAGGGCATGACGGAATCAGCAATAGACAGCAAGGGTACAGAACAGTAGTGAAAAACAGGTCTAACTAGAGAAGCTTGAGGTAGATGAAGTGGCCTGGCCAGGTCAAAGTCACTCCAATTTATATCTAAGTCACTTATGGGGAAAGTGAGGCTCCTTGGAATACAGAGTGACACCAGGGCATGAGGGAATCAGTAAGAGCAAGTGTAGAGAACTGTACAGAAAACCGGGTTCTAACTAGAGGAGGTTGAGGTAGCTGAAGTAGCCTGGACAGGCCAAAGTCACTCCGGTTTATATCTGACTCAGCTGCACATATCTGAACTGTCATTCCATGGCCAACAAGTCCACCTTCAGGCTCCTCTTAAATTGGGGCTTACCTACTATTCCTCATGAGGTGTCCTTTCCAAAAAAGACTGTGATTTTCCTTTGTGCAAGGCAGTTCCCCTACTAACCCATCATTTGATTCGATTTTGATAATCACTCTTGTTTTCTTTTTATTTATTTTTAAACTTTATTTTGCATCTTTTTCACCAGGCACCTTCATTCTGAAATACTGACCACGTGCAGGATTATGGATAATAGTCTTTTATTTATTTTAACTGTAGGATAATTACTTTACAATACATTGATAAATATTGCTGTACACTGGCCAACATGAATCACCCATAGGTATACACATGGCCCCCCAAATACTGAACTCACCACTCACCGCCCTCCCCTACCTGTCTATGGGTTGTACCACAACATGACTTTGGTTGCCTTGCTTCATGCATCAAACTCGCACTGATTATCAATTTACATAAGGTAATGTAAATGTTTCAAGGCTATTTTCTCAAATTAACCCATCATCACCATCTCCCACTGAGTCCAAAGTCTGTTCTTTATATGTCTGTGTCTTATTTCTGCCCCGCATGTTGGATGTTCAGTACAACCTACATGGTCCTCAACTCCATATATTTGTGTTAACATACAGTGTTTCTTTTTCTCTTTCTGACTGACTTCACTCAGTATAATAGGCTGCACTTTCATTCCATCTCATTAGAACTGATTTTGACACATTCGTTTCTAGAGCTGAGTAACATACTACTGTGTATCCGTACCCCAATTTCCTTATGACTTCAGCTGCCAATGGACATATAGGTTGCTTCCATGTCCTAGCTATTGTAAGCAGTTCTACAGTGCAGACTGGGGTACGTGTTTTTAGTATATGCTTAGAGGAGATGTAAAAGTTCACAGACTCTCGTGGAAACTGACTTGAAAGATTAAAGTTGTCTTTCATGTTTTGAGAGAGGGTAAGTTTACATATCTGTGTCTCTCTCTGTTTTGAAAGGAAGCCTCCCTGCCCCACAATTACGAGAAACTTATGATGGAGTGTCCCCCTTTACCTAAAATAAATAACTGATGCAGCTGCTTTATGTGAATCAATGGCCAGCATATTTCTTTTGGACGGGAAAGTAATGAAGGTGGTCTGGTGCTGAAACAGATCAAGAGGGAGACACAAGTAAATCTGAAATATTTCCAAAGGATAAAAAGCACCCATTGCATGTGTCTGTGTCTTGTTTGGGTAGGTCCTCAGGACAAATACTTGAGGTGAATGTAGGCTTCTCAGTTTTCCATGTGGGAATAATCAGTCCATGGAGAGCAGGGCTTAAGTCATATGTTGGAGTTGTGTAAGGGGACACAGTTGTTTCTGTGGAGTCGGGGTTTGGGAGGTTGGAGAAAGATGAGAGGCCCGTTACCTGTGGCTCTGTCACTTTTACAAGGGAAATGTGGATGTTCATGGAAAGGGTCTGGTGAACAAGGGCCAGAGACAGAAAGAATGGAATGCAATTTTGTTGGAAGATTGGGACACAAGTATCTTCTCTTTTGCATATCCTCAGATATTTTAAGAGTACAGTACAAAGAGAAAGCCTTAATATTCAACACTCTATGAACCTACAAAGCCATATGTATATGAGTATGTATATGAGTGCATGGTCAGCTTTGTTCTGAGTTTGCTAGGGCAAACTAGAGAGAGCTAGTGTTCCAGGTAACATCTTAGGAGGTGGGGGTATAAGGTATATGGAGGGGGTTGTGGCCTAGGGAGAAAGTGAAGGGTGGGAAGGCAGTGAGGATATTAGTTTCTTGCAAAACTGACCAGGAGAAAAAATAAGTTGCAAGGAATTAGATAAAGGAAAACAGATTCCATCATAGGTGTTTGAGCGCATGTGAACTTTGTTATTTTTTTTTCCAGGAACTCAGTTTAGGTACAAAGTGTGCAGGGGCAGAGGTGGGGGGAATGAGGACGTTAGGGACATCCTACCCAGCCATGTGCTCTGTGTTCCATGCTGCTGCTACTGCTGCTGCTATGGCTCAGTGGTTAATATCCCTATTTCCAGGAAGGCTTAAGCTCTTTGCCCAAGGCCCTCTATCAGACAGAGGTGAACAAATAACATTTTTCTCAGGAACCCCCTGGTGCCAGTGTCTCTTCCTTGCTGAATGGCTCAGCACAGACTATTTTCAACCACAAGGGGCCTGCCCTTCTTCTAGGGCTTTGTCACTACTCTCTGGGCCAAGGAAAAGTAGGAACACCTGGAGCATACAGAGTTCACAGAGGGACTGGTCAGCACTTAGAGTGGTTCTTCTGAAGTAGATAACTGCTTTCCAGAACCATGTCCACCTCTATTGGGCAAAGGGCAGACTAGCACAAGTGGAGTAGGGAGAGTTCAACATTGCACCCCCAACCACATGTCCTCATCCCAGATATAATGGCTACAATGAGGGCATGCTTGAGGGTGATGCCCCACATGAAGTTCTGTCCCACCTGAAGACCTCACTCCACAGCTTTTCTCCCTAAAGCAGCATTTCTTTTGAGGGCAAAGGGTAAATGTTGAATGTCAAAATTCACGGGTTTATGAATGTTCCTGTCAAGGTGCTCTAAATGAGATTTCCTGCTCAGTGTCAGCTTTTGCATTTGAATACCTACACTGTAGGTTTGCCCCTTCTATAGAGAAACATCTACAGCTCTAGAAGGCAAGGCTTGGCCTTCCCTGGGTGCTTTCTGAACAACTAGCCCAGGAAACACAGGAAACTTCTCTTCTTACTTTCTTAATCTGTAAACTTCAAGCAACCCTCGGGACACCATCAAGCTGTTATCTGTCTTTCTCAGTGCTCATTCAAAACAAACCAAAGCAGAAACTATTATGTAATAACTCTACAGCATCTGTGAGATGGCATATTGGGGCACAGATTTTGGGACCTTAGATTTGGCTCATTCTAGGGACTGCATGGCATTTACCCACATTCAGAAGTTTTAATGAGGCATTGCAAGGACGTTAAAGACAAGAAAAGTTTAGGACAGGGTCCCTCAATGCCTAATACTTCCTTCCAGTGCTTCAGGACCAGGGGTGGCTTTAGCTCTAACCTATCCTGGAGTGAAGAGCACAGAGATAGCCATGGATCAGTTAGTAAAACTGAACTGTGGATGTTTGACTGGATGGTCATTCTCTGGAAACTTGCCATGACTTGTGTTCCAGCCTCTTTAGAGCTTCACTTGGGCCGTAAAGTCTAGGTGCTACTAGATTTTACTGCACATTGGATGTGTTGTGTAGGGTTTTCTTCCACTGAATATCAATGCATGTGAAACTTTGCAGGTTAGTGATGAATTCATGAGCATTCTGGCTCAGTCACCCTGAGCTGCATTTGCTTCATGTTCCCTGGATGTGTTCATGTTTTCCTATGTTTAGAATGAAGACTGGATGTCTCCATTGTGTTTTCCCATGAATGTGAATTGATGTTTCTTCCTGTGGGTCTGCCTATACTCCTGTCTTCTTTCATGTTGCACCCATGCTTGTGCCATTATGCACAGCTCTGCTGCCATAGCTCTCTGAGTTCTTGCACATCCCTATTCAACATACATGCATTGCGTTGCTCATATTCACTTTTTAAGTTTCTGTATCTTTGTAAGATTGCATGTGAATTTGACCCTTTCTTTCATTGCTGTATCAAGTGCTTCCAATATCTTGAATTGTGACTTTTTAAAACTTCCATGGTATTTGTGCACATCAAGAAATGCTGTATCACAAAAATAGTTAACAGTGACCCACATCTGGAAACAACAAACTACACACTTACAGTAATGCCTAATGGGCAAGAATATCACTCTTTGAAGTGAGAGTATTTATTAGGATCACAGAGAGCAAACATGTTCAGGAAAGCATCTGTCAGGAAATTTTTTATCTGTCAGGAAAGATTTGGGGTTGACTCGTTAAGTGTTCTATAAACAATACTGTAGCATTGAAATACATTGACTTTTACCCCTACCCATATATTCTTGCATTGATCATTAAACTGACATTGCCCATGGAGAACTTCTTCATGACTGTCAGTAAATCATCACCCAGGTGATATGAATTAGGGCTGCCTTTCTGTAAAGAAAAAATTGTTAAAGAATTCTTGTCCCAGGAAAAGGTGTGC
>SJYW01003579.1:9605-30362 GCA_006410735.1 Raphicerus campestris
AGTATCACCCATGAATGTTACCTTTGCTGAGAGTTTACCATATAAGCATTTTTTGTGGTGTCAAATACTGTCCTAGTGGTAGGAGACCCACGAAGAAAATATAAGAAAAGTGTCCTGTCCACCATGAAATAGAATTTTGTTAGGGGAAAAAGACACGTATAATGAAAATATTTAAGGAGTAATATAGTAATTATCACAATGAGCACTACAGGTTCAGAGGTGGTGAGAGAGGTAAGAAAATAACAAGGACACAGTAGTCCTCCCTTATTCTTAGAGAATATGTTCCAAGACCCTAGTGAATGCTTGACACCACAGAGAGTACTGAACCCCACACACACTTATATATATACTACACTTTTTCCTTGTACATATGTACCTGTTTTAAAATTTTAATATACAAATTAGGTACACTAAGAGATTAATAATGATAACCAATAATAAAACAATTATAACACTATGCTATAATAAAAGTTAGTGAATGTGGTCTCCATTGCTTTCTCTAAATAACTCATTTACAAATTTAATGCCTGTTCCACCTTAACTAAGCGCTAATGATACACTGTGGCTGTAACTTTTGCGATTTGAGGTGTGTCAGCAAAACTAGCACAAATTTCTTTCTCCTCCTTCACAATTTCAAAGATAGACTTTTTTTTTACATATATATTTTAGCAACTTCAGCATATTTTTTTTTTTTCGCCTTTTCTTATTAAACAGAGAACGTTCACTTAAAGGAACAGCTTCTCTTTGGAATATCCGAATGACCAGCATCAGTACTCTTGGGCTTTGGAAACTTTGTTAAGTGTGAAGCATATTAAATGTTTGAACAAGCCCTGCAAAACCTCGGTGGTGGATTTGATAACTAAGTAGGCTACCACATGACTAATAAAGATATGCTGGACGAAGGGATGATTCACATCTCAGGTGAAACAGAGTGGGACCCTAAGAGATTTTATCAGGCTACTCAGAATGGCATGCAATTTTAACACTTATGAATTGCTTATTTCTGGAATCTTCCATTTAATATTTTCAGTCTGTGTTTGACCAGCTAAAATTGTGAGTAACGAGGGGCTTCTATACTCAAATTGTCCAAAGGCTAATGACAAGATGTGATTCAAACATGAGGGAGATGAGTAGGTTTTGTGTGGGCGAAAATAATAACCATGAGGTTTTAGAATCAAGAAGAATAACATCCAGGGGTTTGAAGTTGGTTCTGTCCATGATATTATAACCCACATGGTCAGGGAGCCAGTTTATAGTTAAAATTGAGGACTTGTATTATACAATTGGAGGTAAGTCTAGATAAAGAATTAATCACAGTTAATACTTATTGAGTACCTATTGTGTTGCATTCATTTTAAATACCTTATCACAATAACCTCACAGTAAGTATTATAGTCTTTAGTTTACCAATTAATTCACTGAAACTCCATGAAATTAACTCTCTCAAATTCATAGAGCTAATGAACAGCACAGCCAGATTTAAATCCAAATTTGATTCCAGAACCCATGATTTTATTACTAGATCACACTGTCTTATAAACGAAATATAATTATAACAATTCTTACATTGCACTGTGCTGTAGGGAAAACAATAAACCTGGAATCAAAAAGCTAAAACTTGGATCTGAATCTTACTTACATTAACTAAGTGACCTTGGGCAAGACCTCTGTAANATGAAATTAACTCTCTCAAATTCATAGAGCTAATGAACGGCACAGCCAGATTTAAATCCAAATTTGATTCCAGAACCCGTGATTTTATTACTAGATCACACTGTCTTATAAATGAAATATAATTACAACAATTCTTACATTGCACTGTGCTGTAGGGAAAACTAAACCTGGAATCAAAAAGCTAAAACTTGGATCTGAATCTTACTTACATTAACTAAGTGACCTTGGGCAAGACCTCTGTAAACCTTACCCTCTTTTGTAATAATAAAATAGTAAACAGATGACAGACAAACATAGCTGGGATGATGGACAGACAGAGGTAACAGGAGTATAAACAGCCTTATGATGGTGTGCAAATCCTACTTGCTCAGTAAAACATGTTGAGTTAAAACCTGAATAAAGGGATGTGTACAGCATGTTTTGTTCTAGTTACCTAAGGCCATTTCAATACAAGTTTGAGTGAAAATAATTATAGTTTAGAGATAATTCACAACTGGTTCAACCATACCAAAGGGATGATTCAACTATTTTGATTTCATTTCACTGACGGAAATGACAGTCGCAGTGTTGGATTCTACTGACAAACTGCTGATACTATAGTATCATCTCTTTCCAAGATATACTTGTAGTTGGCAGCATGGCCNTAAAACATGTTGAGTTTAAACCTGAATGAAGGGATGTGTACAGCATGTTTTGTTCTAGTTACCTAAGGCCATTTCAATACAAGTTTGAGTGAAAATAATTATAATTTAGAGATAATTCACAACTGGTTCAACCATACCAAAGGGATGATTCAACTATTTTGGTTTCATTTCACTGAAGGAAATGACAGTTAGTCACAGTGTTGGATTCTACTGACAAACTGCTGATACTATAGTATCATCTCTTTCCAAGATATACTTGTAGTTGGCAGCATGGCCCTTGGCATAGCACACAACAATAAATAGGTATTGAATTAGGTGAATTGGGAGAGAGACAAGAAGGAGGAAGAAAGGGAAAGAAATACTGGCTGAATTTATGGGTAGAAAAAGGCAAGTATAGGGCTTCCCTGGTAGCTGAGCTGGTAAAGAATCCACCCGCAATGCAAAAGACCCTGGTTCAATTCCTGGGTCTGGAAGAGCCCCTGGAGAAGGGATAGGTTACCCAATCCAGTATTTTGGGGCTTTCCTGGGGGCTCAGTCAGTAAACAATCTGCCTGCAATGCAGGAGACCTGGATTCGATTCCTGAGTTGGGAATATCGATCCCTGGGTTGGAGGAGGGCATGGCAACTCATTCCAGTATTCTTGCCTGGAGAATCCCCAAGGACAGAGGAGCCTGGTGGGCTGCAGTTCATGGGGCTGCAAACAGTTGGACATGACTGAGTGACTAAGCACAGCAGAAAGGCAATTATTGCTTGGGAAGTCCAATGGATGGAGAAGCCTGGCTGGCTACAGTCTATGGGGTCACAAAGAGTCAGTCAAATTTTAGTAACTGAGCATGCGCACACAGGGCACATCAGGTAAGAAATAGTAAATGACTCGGTATTTTTTTTGAAGCCCACAAAATTTCTTAGTTCACACAGACCAGATCCTTTTATTCCATAAAAAAAGTAACAAAACTTGGTAGTTTATATCTCTTATTAATTTTGCCTTTTGTATGCCACCCAAGAAGAAATGGTAAGAAATACTGAATTGCTAGGAGTGAATTGGAGAAGGCAATGGCACCCCACTCCAGTACTCTTGACTGGCAAATCCCATGGACGGAAGAACCTGGTGGGCTGCAGTCCATGGGGTCACTAGGAGTCGGACACAACTGAGTGACTTCACTTTCACTTTTCACTTTTATGCATTGGAGAAGGAAATGGCAACCCACTCCATTGTTCTTGCCTGGAGAATCCCAGGGATGGGGGAGCCTGGTGGGCTGCCATCTCTGGGGTCACACAGAGTCTGAGATGACTGAAGCAACTAGCAGCAGCAGCAGCAGCAGGAGTGAATCAGAAGCTATACCTGGATTATTTTTTAATGCTCAACTCAGTAGTTAATAATTTAGCTTCATTATTATTTTCTATGACATTTCAAGAGCGCCTTTAGCTGTATCACAGCTTTCACTCTTCAAAGACAGAAAAATGTTAATTAAGCCGGTTACTGCATAGCTGAATGATGCACAACCAGAATACAGATTTAGGACTTTTAGTTCCCAGCTTAGCACAGAAGAATACAACATTTCCAAAACATTAATTACACATTTTACATAAATATCTTTGGTCATGGTATCTTCCTGCCTTCATTTGGCATCCTCTTCTGTCTTGTGGAATTTATGTCTTGTTAACTGAATTCTCTCTCTCAACAAGTTGACTTTTCACTGACAAAAGCTTCTACTGATTTTTCAAATTCATTGTAAAATCAAAACTACCATAAAATGTGAAGATAGCCACATCAGTTGAGATTCACATAAAGGTTTTAAATTGGGGGAAACTCCAGGGAGAAGGGGTTTTCTTTTCTCATTTTTTTCACAGTCACCATCTGTGTAATCTTGCCCAAGTTCTTAAATGTAATACTCAATATCCAGTCCAAGAAGATGACTGAATACTTAAAGACATAGATTATAGTAATAAACTTGGTCTCAGTTAATATTACTGACAAGAAAAAAAAGTAAAAATTTTTTAAAAGATGAAAAAGAAGAAATAATCCAAATCAAAACATCAGATTCTCCTTCTCAGGTGGGAAGAAACACACAAACTCAAGACAGCAATTGCAATAAAAAGTCCAACTTCATTCTTTGATTATCTGTTAGAATAGAAAGAAAAAATACAATAAGCATGGATAGGGATACATTTTGCATGGTGCAAAGATTAAGGTGTAAGTAAGAAATATAGTGTCTTGGATGTCAAAACATTCTTGTTTGAAGTAGCTACATCTGTGTTTTATAAATAAAAGCAATGCAAATAATTTTGGATTTTGGATCACCTAAAAGTCTCCAGATTATCTAATTATACTAAATGAATGTCTTTATTCTGAGTAATTTTTCTGGTTCCCAAGATTGTAATCCAGAAGAATAATCAAATTGAAAAGCTGTATCAATTGTACATACATCAAATGGTCAAATAATCTTGCCTTAAAAACAAACCCTAATCAGTATATAACTATACCCTAAAAACATATAAGGAAGAGTACCAATTAAAAGAGCCATGAAATAAAGTGTTTTTTCCTATTAAACCAACAAAATATTGTATGTGTGTGTGTTTTAAGATAACATACAGTGCTAGTTAGAGTAAAACAAAATAAAAACTCACACATTGCTGATGAAATTTTCAATCACTAATACTTTGGAAAGTAGTCAGACTATAGGCATCTTTCAAGATTTTAAAAGTTTAGATAGTATTTATTCCTTAAAGCATATTTCTAGTAAAAACAATCACAAATATTAAAAAGCTTTAGTCTTTGGGTAATGATGCAGTTCTGTTTATCATGGTGCCAGATCTGATCACAGATTATGATTAAATAAACTATGGTGTATCCTTTTAATAGACTATTGTATAAATATTAAAATTACTTTAAAATAATTTGTAAATAATCTGTGGAATGTTTATTTTATGTTAAATGAAGTAAACAAGATACAATAATGAATATATATTATCACATGTATGTAAAAGAAAATTAAGGAAAGTGCAAAGGGAAATAACGAGAAAGAAATCCACTAAAATGATGGTGGGCTTTTCTTCAGTAGTGAAAATAAATTTTAGTAAGCTGCCTTTCTTTTTAAATTTTCTATATTTTCCAAAGTTTCTATACAGAGCTTGACTTATTTATATCAAGGAGGGTAAGTACAATCAGATTTACTTTAAAAAATTGAAAATGGGATTAGTATGAACCTACCAAATAGAAATTGGGTATCTCGATTCTTTCCCCTTTTTTTATTTTCCAAGGGATCTGTGTTTGTAGTAAAACTGCCCAGAATATGTGTATTACATGCAGTTACCTAAGGCAAGGATGGAGGACTATAAAAGTGAGTCAAGTAAAAACTTTACTGGTTTTGTGATTTTTGAGGTGTGTTCCAGAAGCAGCCAGGTTTTTCTTATCCTTTGAGTATTGTTGCAAAGTATTTATTCAAAACACATTTAAATCTTGCCCTGAAGAACAGAAGTGATTATCTCTCAGTTACCTCAACCATGGGAGAACAAATATTTAAAGAAATTGAGCTGCTTCAATGTCCACATTTGTTATAAAAACTTATACTGGAGTTATGGTACCTAGCCGTACCCAGGGAATGCAATAAGGTGAACATGCAGATTTTCCATTAAAAATGAAGAGTTCAACTTATTTGAATAGTCTTTGAAAATAAATTAAAACTTTTTACGTTCTCTCATTAAACAAAAACAATCACACAATGTGATAATACACAGAAGACCATTCAATTAACCCTATAGTCACTAGCAGGAATTTTGAAAGGAAATATTTGAGGGAGGAAACTAATGTTTGAAATTTAATCTGACTAAATACGCATCACATTTGGCATAATGTTTTGCTTTCTACAATGTTCACTCACTGAAATATATGTGTTATACAAAGTAGATCTAATCAAAAGAGCAAGTAAGAGTGTGTTAATCATATGGTGAACATGCCAAGTTCTGGTGTCTAAATAAAACAGGGGTCACTTAGCTTTAAAATATTTCTGGAAGGATGAGATTAACATATACATACTACTATATACAAAAGAGATAACTAAGGCTTCCCCGATGACTCAGCGGATAAAGACTCCACCTACAATGGCAAGAGACAGGAGATATGGGTTTGATTCCTTGGGTTAGGAAGATTCCCTGGAGAAGAAATGGAAACCCATTCCAGTATTTGTGCCTGAAAAATCCCATGGACAGAGGAACCTGGCAGGCTACGGTCCAATGGTCTCAGTTTAACACTACTGAGCAATTAAGCACAAGGATCTACTGTCATACTCAGTATTTTATAATAACCTATAGGAGAAAACAATCTGAAAAAGAATAAATATATACATATATACGTATAACTGAATCACTGCACTGTACTCCTGAAAATAATATGATAATGTAAATCAACTATATTTCAATTTTTTTTAAAAATTAAAAGTTCTCCTGGGAGTCTGCTCTTACTAAGAGCAGACATGCAGACTCTTCACCACACAGAGTTAGTCAGTTCCAAAAGCAGCCTGGAGCCAGTCTCAGAAAGTTCTCAGTTAGAGGAAATGTAAATGAAGTTTTAAAAACAACAGCAGCTCCTCTGGGGAAAAGTCCTCCTCCATCAGACCTGTGTGCTTCCTTTGCATTTTAATTCTTAGAGACCTTCTGCCTTTGTGGCGAGTACTCAAGTCAGAGCAGAGGATGGGGGAGAGCCATGCTGCCAAGTCGGACAGTTCTACACCTCACCTTTCCAGGTGGTCACTCCACATCAAGGCTGAGGAGCACTGGAGGGGTAAGGAGGTGGAGCTGGGCGCGGAGCTGTGTGTATGGCGCCTTATCTGTGAACAGACAGAGGGTTTCAGTGGACAGAATTACTGATTATGATTCCTTTCGTCAGATGACGCTTCCCTCAACATTTTCAAAGAAGAGCAGAACCACAATTCATACAGCAATTCACATCAGCTCTGACTCGATAAATGAAGATGCTTTAGATATTATCTCCCCAAGATTGTCTTGTTGCTGCCTCCTGCGCTTTGACCCACCCTCTCTTTCTTCACACACATCCACATCAAACATTACTTGAGATCGGAAACCAGGGATAATATTTCGGGAGCCCTAGGGCAGTTATTAGAGCATTTGTTACATGCTGAATAAAAGGTCGTTGACTTCAGAAGGTCTTTGTGGGTGAATCTAATTCTGCCCATCTCCAGCTTTCAGTGACCCCCTGTTGCTCTCAGGGTAAAGACTGGAGTTCTCAACCTTGTCTGTCTGATCTGGCCTCTAGCTGTAATTGGAGCTGTCTTTTGAACTTTTTTGCTGCTGTGTGCTCAGGTCACACTGCTGCTGCTGCTGCTGCTGCTAAGTCGCTTCAGTTGTGTCCAACTCTGCGACCCCATAGACGGCAGCCCACCAGGCTCCCCCGTCCCTGGGATTCTCTAGGCAAGAACACTGGAGTGGGTTGCCATTTCCTTCTCCAATGCATGAAAGTGAAAAGTGAAAGAGAAGTCGCTCAGTCATGTCTGACTCTTGGTGACCCCGTGGACTGCAGCCCACCAGGCTCCTCCATCCACGGGATTTTCCAGGTAAGAGTACTGGAGTGGGGTGCCATTGCAGGTCACACTAGCTATCTACAAACACCACAAACAGGGTCATCCCCCTGCCACCTCAGGGCATTTGTGCTTGAAGCTTTCCCTGCCTGGAGTGCTCTTTCATTCCTTCATCACCTGGCTGACTACTTCTTGTTCTTCAGGTCTCAACTCTGAAAATCACTTCCTCAGAGCATACCCTGCTGGCCAGCACTGGTTCCCCACTATGTGATACCCACTATTTTCTTTTCAAGAATTCATTGTAGTTTATAATAAGTGTATACATAATATATGTGTTTGTAATATGATTGATTATTTGTTTAACATGTGTTGTTATCTCTAGGCCACAGGTTTTATGAAACCAGAAACCATGCCTGGTTTTGCATATCACTGTGTCTCCAGCAGCTACCACACTGCTTGCCACAAAGGTGATGGTCAATAAATATATTTGGGGCCTGAAAGAACAATGCTGTGTAATTTGCCCTGCATCCCATCCCTCCACAGCATCTCCAAATATTAGCTTAAATTCATCTGATGCAGTAAAATTTTGAACTATACATATTTCAACCAAATTGAAATATATAAAAAATATACTTGAAAAATATTTCCTTTTTATATATTTCTTAGCAATTCTCTTACAAGAACTAGCAGAANCATCCTTCCACAGCATCTCCAAATATTAGCTTAAATTCATCTGATGCAGTAAAATTTTGAACTATACATATTTCAACCAAATTGAAATATATAAAAAATATACTTGAAAAATATTTCCTTTTTATATATTTCTTAGCAATTCTCTTACAAGAACTAGCAGAATGAAATGAAATTCTTATAAGAAATTGTTAAAGAAATGTAACTCAATGTATCCTTAGTCTTTTTAATCAGATTCCTAGAGTCTTTTTTCTCTCAAAAGTATAGTTAAGATCATCTTAAATAGTGTGCCCATCCCAAGTGGCGTGACATTACAGAAGATGTCCAGACAGACATGTAATTCTCCAGTTCTTGATTGCGTTAAGCAAATAGATAATTTCTGTTTTAGGAAAGCAGTATTATTTGAAGGACAATAAAATGTCACGTCTTCCTTGCAACAGAAAATTATGTTGGGTTGGCCAATATCTATTTCAGTGCAAACAGGAAAAGTTTAGTTGGCACTTTTTATAGAAACATTGTGGTTCTGAAAGAGTGACTAGAGTTAAGGTCAGAGTAGAAAAGAAAAACAAAATAGGCTTTCCTATTCATTCTCTGAGACTTTCAGAATCTCCTGTGAGCCCCTGTATGAGAAGACCCTTTAATATGGTAAAGAACCATCTGGTTAGATGGGGTCCCTTCTTTAGAGGACAACTAGGTTTCTTTTCCTGCTGTCATGTTGCTTAGGCTCTCTTTTTAAGGCCTATTTTAACTAAATAAATACACTCGGAGTTGCATAATTGGTTGGCTCCAAAATCATTGCAGACGGTGACTGAAGCAATAAAATTAAATGACACTTGCTCCTTGGAAGAAAAGCTATGACCAACATAGACAGCATATTAAAAAGCAAAGATATTACTTTGCCCACAAATGTCTGCCCAGTTAAAGCTATGTAATAGTCATGTACAGAGGTGAAGAGTTGAACCATAAAGAAGACTGAGCATCGAAGAATTGATGCTTTTGAACTGTGGTATTGGAGAAGACTCTTGAGTCCCTTGAACTGTAAGGAGATCAAATCAGTCAATCCTAAAGGAAATCATCTGATGCTAAAGCTGAAGCTCCAATACTCTGGCCACCTGATATGAAGAACTGAATCATTAGAAAACACCCTGATGCTGGGCAAGATTAAGGACAGGAGGAGAAGGAGATCATAGAGGATGAGATGGTTGGATGGCATCACCGACTCAATGGACATGAATCTGAGCAAGCTCCAGGAGTGGGTGAAGGAGAGGGAGGCCTGGCATGCTGCAGCCCATGGGGTCGCAAAGAGTCAGACATGACTGAGTGACTGAACAATAATACCATCTTTAGGAATTTGGGTACCACATGCCTGTCTAGTGTCAAGTAGCAGGAAAAGAAGAAACTTTTTACTGCAAAGTAAATAATATGTGAAGAGCCAAGAATTCTGAGGCATGATATGGTTCCCTATGCCACTCTCTAAACTACTCCTCTGGTGGACCCTATGTTTCTTACAGATATTTTCGACAATTCACTCTATCATTTGCATTAGAAAATTTTGCTTCACTCTCACAGCTAATTATGTGGCTTACTCTGCCCTTGCCTTTCATGCCAATTTTCTCTCCTATGCTTCTCTTTTATTTTACCCTTTCTTTCTAGTCTTTGTTCAAATTCTCATCCTCATTCTTCTTGGTTAGTGTATCAACTTGAAATACAGGAAATTCACATTTTCATTGGGTTAAAAATTGTTGGATATTTGATTTTCTCTTTCTGAATTACTTTACTCTTTATAATTAGGCTCTAGGTTCATCCACCTCACTACAACTGACTCAAATTCATTCATTTTTATGGCTGAGTAATATTCCATTGTAACCTAGTGGGCTGCTATAAAACACAGGGAGCCCAGCCTGGTGTCCTGTGATGACCTAGAGGGGTGGGATGGGAGGGGTGAGGGAGGCTCAAGATGGAGGGAAATAAATATAATTATGACTGATTTGCATTGTTGCATGGAAGAAACCAACACAACATTGTAAAGCAATTATCTTTCAATTAAAAGATTAAAAAGTTGGACATTGGAAATTATAACTGATTTAAACTAGTAACAGCCTTTTAACTAACTAGTATTTCGGACTAGAGTTTTTGTTTTCTCTAACACATTCTTCATATTGTTTCTAAGGCAAACCTTGGCAAATTCTAAATATCTCTGAAGGTTCCCCATAGCTATAGGATAAAGTTCTAAAGTACCTAAGGTGTACCACTGAGTGGTTCCAAACTGCATCTCTAGGTTTCTCTCCTGCCTTTCCTCTTCTTGTGACCTTTGATTCAATTTTGTAAACCACTCACTCTTCTAGAGATCTGACAATGCTTTTTCACACCTAATTACTATGGAGTTTGTTATACTGTTTCTAAAATGCTTCTACTTCTGCCCAGAATCAATTCTATTTTTCCTCCAAGACCCAGTTTTTCATTTTCTTGGAAAACTATCATTTCTTCCACCATTTTTTCATAGCCTTGTACACATCATTTAAAATTATAGATTATATAATTATATACATTGTATCATTTGAGATTATACACTATTTGAGATTATATCATTATATTGTACTTATGAGTGTGTCACTTTATCACTCTCTGATTCATAGAAGGGTCTCCAAAAATGTTTGTGTGAACATAAGAAAATAATTGGCCCTCCTCAATGGACAACATTATAAGGACTAAGCAAATCTTTGGCACACATAAGAACCTACTAGGTAGAAATCACTTTATCAGGTATGATTCTATTTTCATATTTTAAGTTTCTTTTGGTGTATAAATGTGTGGTCTCTATATGTCCCATATAATAGTTCTGAATGTCCATGGTTACGTTTCACCCAACTCTGTATCATTCTAACTCATTGGACTGGGATGAAAGCACTTAGACACTGCACTTCTTTGAATGATTGAATGAATGAGTATTAAGGACTGTCTTGGGCTGAGTACTCCTAGAAGCAGATCCTAAGCCAAGGACTTGTGTGCATGTGACTTACTAAGGATGTACCTGCAGGAGAAACAGTAAAGGAGTGGAGAAGTAGTTCAGAGAAGAAGGAGCCATGCTGTGATGAGATTTTAAGTAATTCCAGTTTCCATAGGAATCTTTGGGAAACTCTGGAGTATAAATTACACTTCAGAGCTTATCCCATCTCTCAACAAGGAGTTTGGGCTTTCCTACCCCATAACCATAATTCCTCACTGCTTTGGCTCTGCCTTTGGGTGAGCCTCTGAAGATAAAGGTGGGAACAGTTAGCAGCTAAAAAAGCAGAAGCTGTGAATGGGTATAGAACTGGTATATGGGATCTGACAGTTTCTGAGTAGGGCTGTAGTCATGTGGGATACTCTACCAAGCAAATATTAGGTGTAAGGGACTTAGCTGCCGATAGAGACCACCAGACGGAGTTCAGAAAGAAAAAGGTTTATTGATAATTTCGGATCTGGGCCCTCCACCAAGCCAATTGAGGGTGGGAGCAGTTTATTGACAATTTCGGATCCGGGCCCCCACCAGACCAATCGAAGGTGGGAGCCCCGAACACCCACTTTAGAAGTCTTTTATCCTATAGTTCAGGGGAGGAGGAGGCTAGACTACTCAGCAAAGCATAATTGGTTGGCAGGCAAGCAAGTTTATGTAACTACTGGTGATATTTTGTTATTAGCATCAAGGTCTTGTTTCCCAGAGCTAGATCCTGTTTCTTAGGTTGCTGATCAAACATTGCAGTGAGACACCTGGTGGTATTTATTGTTCCCTTTCTTCAAATTTTTGGGGCTTTCCATCCCAGTAAAGCTGACCTAGTACCTAGTATTCATCTCCTTGGGAATGTTGACTTAGTATTCATACCTAATATTCATCTCCTTGGGAATGCTTTTCCAGTCCAGTAAGCTGTTTCTATATTCCCATAAACTAACCTAGCATTTAACTCTTCTGGGAACATTCAGCTTCCTTTTTCATTAGGCAAGTTAAGTTTGACAGTCAGTTAGTAAAGAATCCACCTGCGATGCAAGAGACCCCAGTTCGACTCCTGTGTTGGGAAGATCTGCTGGAGAAGTGATAAGCTACCCATTCCAGTATTCTTGGGCTTTCCTTGTGGCTCAACTGGTAAAGAATCTGCCTGCAATGTGGGAGACCTGGGTTCAATCCCTGGGTTGGGAAGATCCCCTGGAGAAGGGAAAGGCTACCCACTCCAGTATTCTTGCCTGGGTTGCAAAGAGTCAGACATGACTGAGTGACTTTCATTTTCACTTCTTTAAGTTTAGCTGGTAGTGAAGGAGGCTGCCCTTATGTGTAGATTGGGGAGCTCTGTTCAGCAGAGTGTCCTGTTGAAAATAATCTTCTTCACTCCTGCTATGGATGTCTGGAATCCCCTTGATGGTTTAGTCGCTAAGTCATGTCTGACTCTTGCAACCCTATGGACTGTAGCCCACCAGGTTCCCCTGTCCATAGGTTTTTCCAGGCAAGAATACTGAAATGGGTTGCCATTCCCTTTTCCAGGGGATCTTCCCAAACCAGGGATCGAACCCGGGTCTCCTGCACTGCAGGCAGATTCTTTAATGACTGAGCTACTGGAATCCCCTTAGCTAGGGATAAAACTTCTTAATCTATATTGAGAAGCAATACTTTAAAGGAAATTACCTTGGCTGGAAGGGAGAAATGATAGAAACATGTAATGTCAGGCAATGCTTAACAAACTTTTACATTTAATTCTATTTAATGCCAATGTCAGGCAATGACAAACTCTTTTATGTTTAATTCCACTTAATGCTTTACTCCTTTAACACATTGACTTTCATTCACATCAATGCAAGAGTCTTTTGGGAGAGTGTAGAACGTATAAGTGCTAATGGGCCTCTTTAAGACATCTTAGTTTTTACTGCCATGAAGGTGCTGTCCTTAATGCTGCCAAAGACGTCCCAGCTCAAAATAAGCCCTTTTCTGCTTGTTTCAGCTAAGCTTATAGCTCTGTGTGTTCTTCCCAAATTGAAAAATATGTACAGTATGAAGCTGCTAGCAAAGCTGGTGCTCTCTCTGAATATTAAACACAAGATTTCAGTTAAAGCAGTTCTTTTGCTCAGTGTTATTACAAGATTTTTTAAAGATTCCAGTTAAAGTAGAGAAGACTCTCTGTGTGTGTGTGTGTGTGTGTGTGTGTGTGTGTGTGTGTGTGTGAGCTTGACCTTCATTTTGAGTTTGACTCTTGGATCAAATTAATTTCTTGTGGCAACTGTGGTAAAAAGATTGATTTATAAGCGGTCACTCCAGACACATGAACACATCCAGTTGTTGGGTCTGCTGCCATGGCTTGTTGGTGGCCCTTGGCTGCTTATGGTTTGCCTGAGAATGCCTGGTGCCTGTGTTCCTGGAGCTACCCTGCCTCTGTCTAGTGAAAATTGTGTTAGTTTGTGTTAGTCTTCCAGAATGACCCAGCCACACCACAGGGCAAGACTACTCTTTAGCATATTGCTTGAGTTCCCTCTGCTCATTTCACATCAACTCAGTAACTCCTCCTCATCCACTGCTTACTCCTGAACAACTGAGGTATATAGTCTGATCAGTTGTCTTCAAAATTTCAATGCAAGGTACTTAGCATATTATAAAGGCTAACAAAGAATGCTCAAACTACCACACCATTGCATTCATCTCACACGCTAGTAAAGTAATGCTCAAAATTCTCCAAGCCTGGCTTCCGCAATACCATGAACTTCCAGATGTTCAAGCTGTTTTTTAGAAAAGGCAGCAGAACCAGAGATCAAATTGCCAACATCCTCTGGATCATCAAAACAGCAAGAGAGTTCCAGAAAAACATCTATTTATGCTTCATTGAGTATGCCAAAGCCTTTAACTGTGTGGATCACAATAAATTAGAACATTCTGAAAGAGATGGGGATACCAAGCCACCCAAACTGCCCCTTGAGAAACCTATATGTAAGTCAGGAAGCAACAGTTAGAACTGGACATGGAACAACAGACTGGTTCCAAACAGGAAAAGGAGCACGTCAAGGCTGTATATTGTCACCATGCTCATTTAAATTACATGCAGAAGACTTCATGAGAAATGCTGGGCTGGAAGAAACACAAGGTGGAATCAAGATTGCTTGGAGAAACATCAATAATCTCAGATATGCAGATAACACCATCCTTATGGCAGAAAATGAAGAGGAACTAAAAAGTCTGTTGATGAAAGTGAAAGAGGAGAGTGGAAAAGTTGGCTTAAAGCTCAACATTCAGAAAATTAAAATCATGGCATCTGGTCCCATCTTTTCATGGGAAATAGATGGGGAAACAGTGGAAACAGTGTCAGACTTTAATTTTGGGGGCTCCAAAATCACTGCAGATGGCGACTGCAGCCATGCAATTAAAAGACGCTTACTCCTTGGAAGGAAAGTTGTGACCAACCTAGACAGCATATTCAAAAGCAGAGACACTACTTTTCCAACAAAGGTCCATCTAGTTAAGGCTATGGTTTTTCCAGTAGTCATGTATGGATGTGAGAGTTGGACTGTGAAAAAAGCTGAGCGCTGAAGAATTGATGCTTTTGAACTGTGGTGTTGGAGAAGACTCTTGAGAGTCCCTTGGACTGCAAGGAGATCCAACCAGTCCATTCTAAAGGAGATCAACCCTGAGTGTTCTTTAGAAGGACCGATGCTACTTCTGAAACTCCAATACTTTGGCCACCTCATGCGAAGAATGATTCATTGGAAAAGATCCTGATGTTGGGAGGGATTGGGGGCAGGAGGAGAAGGGGACGACAGAGGATGAGATGGCTGGATGGCATCACCGACTGGATGGATATGAGTTTGGGTGAACTGGTAGAGGAGGAAGAGAAAAGCTTGAACAGAGAGGCTTTCTGTACAAGAGTCAGAAAAGCACAAGTACAGTTTGCAATTATGAGTGTTTTGTGTGGGAACTAAGATTGAGTTAGAGCTGGGCAGCAGTGGGAGAGACAGAACAGCTACCCGCCTCAAAGAAGTCTAAGACCTTGCCACAATTTGGCAGGTTACAAACTGATCATTGGTAGCCAAAAACCTCGTACAGGAACGAAGGCTAAATGATAACAATCCTTCTGAGAGGAGCATTCCAGACTACACCTAGCAATAGTTCCTCCAGTCTCCGGCTCTCAGAATCCTATCTACTCCCTCCCACTCCTGTTGCGGTGCCTGGCTCACCCTGTGTCTCAGGAGACTCTGAGAAGTTGAAATACATTGAAGTTGTACCTCATCCCAGAAATTTTACTTCATGCTACCAATAAAGGAAAAAATTAAGGGTGAAAGTTGTCCCTTCAGAAATCTGGCCTACATTATATAAATGAAGTACAGGAGTTTCTCAATACCCTAAAAGCCTGGCCAGCCTTTTATAGGGAATATTTCAGGGCAGACAAATTTTGACTGCATACTACTTCTGTGTGAGAAGAGTGTAATAGTTTCTCCCATAGCAGTTGATAAAATCTTTGGATACCGTACTTTCAAATAGCCAATTAGTCAGTTTTCCACTGCTAGGAAAATTTAAATCTCTTTTCCAAACAAAACAAAAATAAATAGTTGTTTTTTACTAGGAGAACATTTTACTCAAATACTTATTTCAAAATTCCAATTCAAACTTATCACCAAATGTAAGTGATTTTTGTTTTTTATTTTTAATGTATTTGAGAAATCCTTTCTTCCCACACTGCATCTTTATTAGTTCCTCTTCAATTACCTACCCACAGGGTCACTGCAATCTTCTTTCGTTTCTTAACTGATTTCTGTGTCTCTAGTCTCTGCTATAACTCAACCTGCATAAAATCCCACATTCAGCCTATGGTGTAGAAAAAAAGTGAATTCTAAAACAGAAACAGACTCATAGACATAGAAAACAGAATTGTGGCTGCCAAAGTAGAGAGAGAGAGGTAGAGGGATGGACAGGGAGTCTGGGGTTGGTAGATGCAAGCTATTACATTTAGAATGGTTAAACAACAAGGCCCTAATATATATAGCACAAGGGACTATATTCAATATCTTGTAATAAACCATAATGGAAAAAATAGCTTTAAAAAGCTTTAAAATAGCTGAGTCATTTTGCTGTACAGCAGAGATTGGCACAACATTGTAAATCAACTACACCTCAATAAAAAAAAAAAATTCATTATCGAAAAAAAAAAAAAAACCTGGTTAGAATCCTGGTTCCACTAGTTATTAGCTGTGTGACCTTGAGCAAGTTACTTGATTATGCAGGGCATTAGTTTCCTCAGTTGGAAGGACTGATGCTGAAGCTGAAACTCCAGTATTTTGGCCACCTCATGCAAAGAGATGACTCATTGGAAAAGACCCTGATGCTGGGAGAGATTGGGGGCAGGAGAAGAAGGGGATGACAGAGGATGAGATGGCAGGAGGGCATCACCAACTCGATGGACGTGAGTTTGGGTAAANCAGTATTTTGGCCACCTCATGCAAAGAGATGACTCATTGGAAAAGACCCTGATGCTGGGAGAGATTGGGGGCAGGAGAAGAAGGGGATGACAGAGGATGAGATGGCAGGAGGGCATCACCAACTCGATGGACGTGAGTTTGGGTAAACTCTGGGAGTTGGTGATGGGCAGGGAGGCCTGGCATGCTGCGATTCATGGGGTCACAAAGAGTCGGACACGACTGAGTGACTGAACTGAAGTGACTGAACTGAGTTTCCTCAGTTAAATGGGAACAGTAGTAGTTCTAGCCCATAATGTTATCAGTAGGATTAAAAGGGAGAATGTATGGGAAGTCCTCANTGCCTTATCTTGTATATACTCTCCAGGTCTGTAAAGGTAAACTGTGAAAAATGAAGAACAACTGATGGGCATCAGCAAGACAGTACAGTAGAGACTAACCCTTCCCTATACTTTTCTTGCTGCTCTCTAATTTATTGAATTTGGTTGGTTCATTCCACATCTGGAGTTTCCTGGGTCTCAGAATCAGGAGGATGTAGACATAGACATAAAGTCTGGATGGACACAGACTTTAATCTGAGCCTGGTTCCTAAAAATTTCTGAGTTGCTGGGTTTTATTGTCATGGAGACCATGAACTGGCCAGAGGCCTATTAATGCACATAATTGTTGGGTTGAATAATGAAAACTTGTTGTTGCTGGATATACACTACTGTATGGCTTAGCTATTGTAGCTATCTGTTATGTTGCTAATTCATTTAAATAATAACACTATTTAGATTGATCAAAATAACAAAATTATTTTAACTATTCAAAATTACTAAGAAAAGAATAANTACACTACTGTATGGCTTAGCTATTGTAGCTATCTGTTATGTTGCTAATTCATTTAAATAATAACACTATTTAGATTGATCAAAATAACAAAATTATTTTAACTATTCAAAATTACTAAGAAAAGAATAAAGGTAGCCTAGAAACTCACAACCTACTCATCAGTTTAAAGGGAAAATATTTTTTAAACTTATTATTTCAAGGATGGGAGAAAATGAAGCTGTGAAGTTCAGAAAAATAGGAAAGGTATTTTGATGAAACAATATTCTTTGAAGTGTCAAATACTTCTTAATTTTTCTTTTTTCTTTTTTGCTCAGTGAAAGTACTGTTTCCCATCTCCCCCTCCACAGCCATGGAAAACCTTCCATCATTCATGTGTGTGTCCATGCTCCGTGGTGTCCCACTCTTTGTGACACTGAGGACTGAGGCCACCAGGCTTCCCTGTCCTTGGAATTCTCTGGTCAAGAATACTGGAGTGAGTTGTCATTTCCTTCTCCAGAGGATCTTCCCAACCCAGGGACTGAACACACGTCTCCTGCATTGGCACGCAAGTTCTTTACCACGGAGCCACCAGAGAAGCCCGACCAAAGAGCAGAAGCCTCAAATAGAAAGAAGAAATGGTTACAAATCTTTGAGGACACAGCCTCAGAGTGTGTCTTGGCACACATATAGGGAAACTTCTGGAGAAAGGGAATGGCAAAAAGAGGTCATGATGATTCTCTGAGTGTCCCTCAGCTGCCACATGATAAAGAAGTCTCCCCAGAATCTCCCTGAGGTGCAGGGAAGGGAGAGGAAAGCTGAACTCCAGAGGTGGCTGCCAGGGAGCTGCTACATTTAGGGTCAGAGTGACTCCCTGGCATCACAGCAGTTCTTACGGATTGAACAGTTTCTGGAGGAAGGATGTGGCAGAGTCTTGAAGTTCTACTGTGACAATGAGAAAACAAGGGGGCCAAGTCAGCAAAGTAGGACCACAGGGTTCAAGTGTGCTGAGAAGACAATTCACAGGCCTCACTAGCCCTGAGTCAATGGGGGATGCCAACAACTGTCCAGCAACTGGAAAGACCGAAGTCAGCTCTAAGGAGGGTAGACAGGACCCAGTGGACAGAACCACGACCTGTGTGTGAACAAGCTGCCTCTTTTCTGCCCTCATGACCATGAGGGAACATTAGCTTTCTCCTTCACACAGATGCCATGTCAGCTCATGAAGAAGGAGCTGGGAGAAGCCATGAAGAAAGAACATGTCTCTCAAAGAGACTGAGATTTAATGCCAACTGAGAAAGCAGACGGGATGCATACCTTCAACTGTAAGTTTAAGAACCCATTCCCTACTGTCCCAGTCCCAGCAGAGAATGTTGACTTGTGAGGAAGTTCTGTTCTGTATAGAATATGTTTTTTAATACATTTAAAAAATACCTATCTGCTTCCCTGATAGCTGAGTTACTGGCTTCTCCCAGCTCCTTCTTCCCTTAGCTGACATGGCATCTGTGTGAAGGAGAAAGCTTATTTTCCCTCATGGTAATGAGGTCAGAAAAAGAAAGCAGCTTATTCACACACAGGTCCTGGTTCTAAAAAAAAAAATACCTAAGTTGTAGCCTGTATAATTATCACCTTAGCCTTTAATAAAAGTAGAGACTCTAAGAGCCAAACACATGCTGATAGCATTAAGTAAATAGAATGCTTTCCAGTTTACTGCATTGCAAAGATCAAGAGGAAGCTGAGACAGTGCCCAAGATGACTCATGAAAGAAGCCCATCATAATTCAGAGCAAATCAAGAATATACATCTAAAAGCCAAATTAAATCTAATACTGATTGTAAATGGTGTTCTGTAGTATTACTTCCAATCACACATAGTCAATGGAGAGTCTCATTGCAATTTTATGTCCAGTTTTTAAAAGGTAAATCACAGGAAATATGGCTCAGATAAAAAGAAAATAATCAAACACATTGTTATCATATATTACCATAATGACAGCTGGGAAGGATTAAATAACATTAAAAACTATCATAAATATGGTAATGGCACTGAGTAATGGATTTCAAGAAAATTAGAGATACCAAGGGAACATTTCATGCAAAGATGGGCTTGATAAAGGACAGAAATGGTATGGATCTAACAAAAGCAGAAGATATTAAGAAGAGGTGGCAAGAATACACAGAAGAACTGTACAAAAAAGATCTTCATGACCCGGATAATCACGATGGTGTGATCACTCACCTAGAGCCAGACATCCTGGAATGTGAAGTCAAGTGGGCCTTAGAAAGCATCACTATGAACAAAGCTAGTGGAGGTGATGGAATTCCAGTTGAGCTATTTCAAATCCTGAAAGATGATGCTGTGAAAGTGCTGCACTCAATATGCCAGCAAATTTGGAAAACTCAGCAGTGNGGAGGAAGAGATGTTTAAGATACAAATTTGCAACAGGTAGTAAATAAACTCTAGAGATCTAATACACAGTACAGTGGAGATAGACAACCATACTGTATCATAATCATCTAATTTGCCGGGATACTAGAACTGAGTTATCACAACCAGATGTGTATAAGAGACAGACCACACAATTGCACTCATCTCACATGCTAGTAAAGTAATGCTCAAAATTCTCCAAGCCAGGCTTCAGCAATACATGAACCATGAACTTCCAGATGTTCAAGATGGTTTTAGAAAAGGTAGAGGAACCAGAGATCAAATTGCCAACATCCGCTGGATTATGGAAAAAGTGATAGAGTTCCAGAAAAACATCTATTTCTGATTTATTAACTATGCCAAAGGCTTTGACTGTATGGATCACAAGAAACTGTGCTGAAAGAGATGGGAATACAAGACCACCTGACCTGCCTCTTGAAAAACCTGTGTGTAGGTCAGGAAGCAACAGTTAGAACTGGACATGGAACAACAGACTGGTTCCAAATAAGAAAAGGAGTACATCAAGGCTGTATATTGTCACCCTGCTTATTTAACTT
>SJYW01003579.1:37958-55239 GCA_006410735.1 Raphicerus campestris
AGGTCAGGAAGCAACAGTTAGAACTGGACATGGAACAACAGACTGGTTCCAAATAAGAAAAGGAGTACATCAAGGCTGTATATTGCCACCCTGCTTATTTAACTTGTATGCAGAGTACATCATGAGAAACACTGGGCTGGAAGAAGCACAAGCTGGAATCAAGATTGCTGGGAGAAATATCAATCACCTCAGATATGGAGATGACACCACCCTTATGGCAGAAAGTGAAGAGGAACTAAAGAGCCTCTTGATAAAAGTGAAAGAGGAGAGTGAAAAAGTTGGCTTAAAGCTCAACATTCAAAACACTAAGATCATGGCATCTGGTCCCATCCATTCATGGCAAATAGATGGGGAAACAGTGGAAACAGTGTCAGACTTTATTTTTCTGGGCTCCAAAATCACTGCAGATGGTGACTGCAGCCATGAAATTAAAAGACACTTACTCCTTGGAAGGAAAGTTATGACCAACCTAGATGGTATTTTAAAAAGCAGAGACATTACTTTGCCAATAAAGGTCCATCTAGTCAAGGCTATGGTTTTTCCAGTGGTCGTGTATGGATGTGAGAGTTGGACTGTGAAGAAAGCTGAGTGCCGAAGAATTGATGCTTTTGAACTGTGGTACTGGAGAAGACTCTTGAAAGTCCCTTTGACTGCAAGGAGATCCAACCAGTCCATTCTAAAGGAGATCGGTCCTGAGTGTTCTTTGGAAGGACTGATGTTACTTCTGAAACTCCAGTACTTTGGCCACCTCATGAGAAGAGTTGACTCATTGGAAAAGACCCTGATGCTGGGACGGACTGGGGGCAGGAGGAGAAGGGGACGACTGAGGATGAGATGGTTGGATGGCATCACTGACTCAATGGACATGAGTTTGAGTGAACTCCAGGAGTTGGTGATGGACAAGGAGGCCTGGCGTGCTGCGATTCATGGGGTTGCAGAGTCAGACACGAGTGAGTGACTGAACTGAACTGAACTGAACTGAATGGGTTTCGTGATAAATTAATCCTTATCATCCAGTTTGGAGATGATTTGCATGATCTCTATTCACTAGCATATTCTGGAGGATTTCCCAGTCCCTGAAGGTGTGGTGTGGCCACTGTCTGAGGCAAAACACTTGCATATTTAGGAATTTACCTGATCTCCTGCAGTCCCTTCTATGCATCACAAGATCCACAACCATCCAATACAATCAAGTTAAATAAGAGCTAGAGTAAAAATGTCTTGAGACTAATTGGATACCAACGGAAGCTGAGTCTATCAGGCAAATAAATTCCACAGAGCAGTGAAAGTGAATTCAATTCAGCACTCTTTGATTACGTATCATCTACGTGTAAGACAGTCTAAGAGGCATTAAAGGGAAATCTTGACTCATCAATAAAAATGTTATAAGCGGTATATAACTAAACAGTATTCATTATGTGGTATAAGTCATATATATTTAATAGCTAGGAGAAGGCAATGGCACCCCACTCCAGTACTCTTGCCTGGAAAACCCTGTGGATGGAGGGGCCTGGTAGGCTGCAGTCCATGAGGTTGCTAAGAGTCGGGCACGACTTGAGCGACTTCACCTTCACTTTTCACTTTCATGCATTGGAGAAGGAAATGGCAACCCACTCCAGTGTTCTTGCCTGGAGAATCCCAGGGACGGAGGAGCCTGGTGGGCTGCCATCTATGGGGTCGCCCAGAGTAGGACACGACTGAAGTGACTTAGCAGCAGCAGCAGCATGATAAGTCTAAATTTTCAACACATTCCTATTTCTCTAAGTGACGAGAGCAAAGAAAAATGGCTAGAGTCCCATTAGTCACAATTTGGCCATTTGGAGTCTGGGTCTTATACAAAAGTAGTTTAAAAGCAAGATACTTAATTTTAAGTACAACATAATATAGTTAATCATTTAATATCCATCTTCTCTTATTTTTAGTAATATAATGATAATACAGTATATAATATAATTAGTATGATACTCAGGTTGACACTTGATAGATTCTTTGACATAAAATAATCAATACATATAAAAGACAGTTAGAAAATCATGTAGTACAGCCATGAGAAAGAAAGACATCCTGCCATTTGTTGCAACCTGGATACACCCTAAGGACATTGTGTTAGTTGAGATCTCAGACAGAGAAAGATACGGTATGATACCACTTATATGTGAAATCTAAACTAGATAACTCATAGAAACAGAGAGTAAAATGGTGGTTTACCAAGGGATGGTGGGGAGGAGGAAGAGATGTTTAAGATACAAATTTGCAACAGGTAGTAAATAAACTCTAGAGATCTAATACACAGTACAGTGGAGATAGACAACCATACTGTATCATAATCATCTAATTTGCCAGGATACTAGAACTGAGTTATCACAACCACTAAAAAAAATTTGATAGCCATGTAACGTGATAGAGGTGTTAATGAGTGCTTCAGTGGCACTCATATCATTATATATAAATGGAGCAAATTAACATGTACACCTTAAATTTTACCTTGTAACATGCCAAATAAGTTTCAGTAAATATAAAATTTTAAAATAATTTTAAAGATCGATAAAATAAGGAGCTATTCTTTGTGGCAGGGATTGCCAGTTGTTTCCTAATTTCTACTCTCCTCTTCTTTATAATAGAATACTGATGATTAGCTGAGAAAATTTGAATACTGCATTTCCAGCCCTGTTAGGTGTGGCCATGTAAGACTCAACTCTGGCCAATTATATGAAAGCAGGAAAGGGCGTGCAGATCAGTGGCTAGAACTCAAGCAACCATATTGAGCCATGAATTAGTACCAAGAATTTAGCCAAGAATGACAGCTAAAAATAGCATCAATCACTGATGATCAGGAAGTAGCCAGATCAGGATGCCTGGACTGACTACATACAGAGTTTATATGAGTAGAAGAGAAATACTTATGATTTTTTAAGCCACTGTTATTTTAGATTTTTCTTTGCAGCCAATCAAAATCTAACATAATGACAAACCCCTCCCATCAGCCAATAAAAATGTCAAGAGAAGATCTGAAGTAGTGTAGAGAAATAATTCTGCACCCAGATAATAATTCTGCTATTTTAGATCCTGTGATGGGTCCTTTAGGATTATGAGAGCTTTTTAAAATCTTTAGAGTCAGTATTAAATTGTAGGACACCCAGCTGGTATTGAAAAATTAGTGGGGGTGGGGGGGAAATCCTCATATTTGGTGTCATAACTTTTGAGAGTGTAGAAGAAGCAGTTTTTTTTTTATTTTTTAAGAATCAGAACAATTTTTTAATGAAATTCCAATTAGAAGCCTAGTAGGCATGACAGACAAAAGAGAGATCTTGAGCTCAGGCTGTACTAGTAGCTGGTCTTGTACTGTTTAAAAGCCAGCTCACCACCCCTTGCTCCGAATTCTGTCTTACACACACACACACACACACACACACACACACACACACACAGAGTCATTCCTGTAGACAGGGCTCTGTTGAACCCAGTTGAAATTTTCTTGACTCCCTGATCTCTTCTGCCTCTTGCAGTTGTTGGACTCTATGTACAATTGTGTAGACATATCTAGCAATAAAATTTCAAAACATGCCCTCCTCTCTATAGTGTTCTCAAGTAGAAACGACCCAAGTTGGAAAAGAGGGCAAATAAGCGTTTCATCGTTTCATTTGATTTCCTTTAAGGCTCAAGCAAATAAAGAAATATTAATTTAAAGCCTCCCCATATGCTATATATTTCTCTCAGGGAAACAGCAATGAAAAACGCAGTTTCTAAGCACTTAGAACTTAGCACAGTGACTGTCATCTTGTGCTTGTGCTTGATGAATGATCATTTTAACTGAACTGAATATTATAGCAAAATATATCCAAGACTCACAACATAAATGGCTTCAACATCACTGGGCAGAACTCTTTGTGATTAATTCCATTAGATACTTGAAAATCAATTTCATTGACCTTATTTTTCCTCTTACTTCAAAACAGGAACATATTTAGCCACTCAGTGTTGGACTTCCTCTTCTAACTCCAAACATAGATTTGAGAGCTGCATATGCAGATAGTCTCTTAAGAACCTCATCCTTCCTCTCTACACAGTAGAACACATTCATTTTTAATTAATTTACTTTTCAGTATCATTATCCTACCTTGGGTATGCATTCTTTCTGAAAATAGCAGAAGATATAACAGATGATGTCTCTTTTAAAAGGAAAGGTCCTCTAGAGACCAAAGAAGATCCCTCGGTTCTTTGTTTGCTTTGTCAAATGCCTACACATGGGACAATGGTGAACACACCTCTGGTGAGCGAGAAGACTCCTCACTTTCTCAGAAATTCACTGCAAGTAGTCTACAAGTAACAGTTGCTCAGTCGTGTCTGACTTTTTGCGACACCATGAACTGTAGCCTGTGAGGCTCCTCTGTCCATGGAGCTTTCCAAGCAAGAATACCGGAGTGGGTTACCATTCCCTTCTCCAGAGTATCTTCCCGACCCAGGGATTGAATCCAGGTCTCCTGCACTGCAGGCAGGTCCTTTACCATCTGAGCCACCAGGGAAGCCCCCAAAATTCACTATGTATTGCCAAATGAGCTACTCTTAGACAGCAAACTACATTTTGCATAGTTAGGCTAAAACATTCAACACAACTCTCCTTTTGCTGCAGCGCTTTAAGAAGCCTGAGTTTGGTTGAGGAGCGTTAGGGGAAGATCTGCACTCTCTGTCTGAAGGACTCGGGGCAGATTTTCAGAATGACCAAAGGAGGCTGCTCAGGTGTGCTTTGGGGTTTTTCAGCCTTTGAGGTGTGAGAGATGCATGCATCACTCCTCGAGGTCAATTGGTATCCCTGTACGGCCCAGCATAGTAACAGGCAAACAGGAGAGGTGAGTGAGTGAATGAAAGATGGAGTGAGTGAGAAATAGAATTGATGGGCAAACTCTGGTCTTAGTGATATGTGTTTCTGAAAGGAAGCAGAAAAGTATTTCCAAGCCTTAATGCCTTGAAGCTGGGCTGATAACTCCTAGTTCAGTTTCCTTGCAAGTCAAAAGGAGGTGGTCAGAACTTGTTTCTCTTGAAAAAGCTACCCATTCTTGGAAAGGAAGTGTTTTTTTTATTTTTTTCCATTTTTATCAGCCTCTGACTCCACAGCTGTATTGCTGAAAGAGCTAGGAACAAGCATGTGGGATCCAAAGCTCAGGCTATTTAGACTATGCAGCCAAAGACTGCTCTGCTCCTCACACTATCCTACTAACCACAGATGTCTTCTCTCTACCAGCCTGGATGATTGCATTTTAGCCAGCCCAATCCCTAGCTAAGATTATTCCACACACAGATGAATCAACACAGGCAAGGTTTTCCCTTCTTGAAATTGAAAGTGTTCGTCACTCAGTAGTGTCTGACTCTTTGTGGCCCCATGGGCTGTAGCCTGCCAGGCTCTGTCCATGGAATTCTCCAGGCAAGAATACTGGAGTACCCATTCTCCTCTTCAAGGGATTGTCCCAACTCAGAGATGGAACCCAGGTCTCCTGCACTGCAGGCAGATTCTTTACCATCTGAGCCTGCAGGGAAGCCTTCATGCCATCTTACAAACTTATCACAAGTAGAAGTATTTACCCACTGAGACTAGTGGTCCCTCCAACTGAATATTGTGTCCAATAATGGCATCAAGGGACTTTTTACTGGGAAGGAATGCGGGACATTCTGAGTACATGTATGCCAAAAGTTTGAACACTATCATCTCCAATTTCAGTCCCTAATGTAGTTAACAAATATTTGCTGAAATGTGTACTGTAAGAAACTCCCTGGTGGTCCATTGGCTAAGATTCCATACTCCCAATGCAGTGGACTGGGGTTTGATCCCTGTTCAGAAAACTAGAACCCACATGCCACAGCTATGAGTTGGCAGTCCAAAGCTAAAGATCCTGCATGCCACAACTAACACCCAGTACAGCCAATTAAATAAAAATAAGTGTTAAAAAATACCATGTACTGTATATCTAGCACTGTGGTAAGAACTTTCAATCCCTTCCTTGAACATCCTTGCATTTTTGATTTGTACCGTTTCCACTTTGGTCATTAAAATTGATCTAAAAGATATTTCTATGTCTACTATGTGTCTGCACTTCAAAGTCTTCACTGGCTTGGAGGGTGGGGTGATGGTGAGGAAAGGAAATGGAAAGGGCTGAGATACTAAGATTTAAAAAAATGTAGTCACTTGTTCAAGGAACTAACAGTCCAGTCAGGGAGCTACAAACTTGCACAGCTGACTATAATACAAGCCAAGAAGGGAGAAATGATCATAGAGGCATAAACAAGGTATTATTGCTATTGTCTAATTGCTAAGGTGGGTCTGACTGTTTTGCAACTCCATGGACTATAGCCCACCAGGCTCCTCTGTCTATGGGATTTCCCAGGCAAGAATACTAGAGTTAGATGTCATTTCCTTCTCTGGGGAATCTTCCTTCCTCGTGGACTGAACTCGTGTCTCCTGCACTGGCAGGCAGATTCTTTACCCCTGAACAACCAGGGAAGCCCAAACAAGGTATAATTCTGCAAAGGAAGAGCTGGTGATTTCAAATCAGGCATTGGGAAAGAATTCTTAAGAATAGAACTCTAATGAATGAGTAGAAAATTTTCCCTTAAAAAGAATAACAGTCAAGCAAAGAAAATAGTAGGAACAGAATCATGTCTAAGTGCACAGTGTATCTGAGGAAAGGATTCCCTAGAAGGCTGGGATCTGTGTTGCCAGGTAAACCCAGAAAGGTGAACTGGGACTAGCTTAGCGAGAGCTTTGCATAAGTGAACACAGTCATACTTTGTACAGTGGATACTGGGGAAACATTAAAGATTTCTGAGAGCATTGCTACTATCTCCACCCTCCAAATAAGAAAACTGAGGCTTAGAAAGAGCAAGAAACTCATTCTGAGGCAAGTGTGGAGATGGTAGTTGAACTGAAATTTTAACTACACCTTTTTTTATTTTTTGTCTTTCTTTTTAGGATATAATGGATCACATTAGTTTCAGGTATACAACATTATTTGATATTTGTATATACTGTAAAATAATCACTACAATAAGTCTACTTAGCATCCACCACCACATGTAGTTAAGCGATTTTTTTTCTTGTGATGAGAGCTTTGCTTCTTTTGTTGCAGCACTCAGGCTTCCTCTAGATGTGGTGTGTGGCCTTAGTTGCCCCATGGCATGTGGGGTCTTAGTTACCCCAGTTAGGGATTGAACTCGCATCCTCTGTACTGGAAGCACAGTCTTAAACACTGGACTGCCAAGGAAGTTCCAATGATAACTTTTAAGACACACTCTCTTAGCAAACTTCCAAATTCACAATTCCATATTATTAATGAAAGCCAACAAGCTGTACATTACCTCGCCATGACTTATTTATTTTATGCATGCATGCACGCTCAGTCATGTCTGACTATTTGCAGCCCTATGAACTGTTACCCCTATACTTCTCTGCTCATGGGGTTTTTCCATGCAAGAGTACTGGAATGGGGTGCCATTTCCTCCTCCAGAGGATCTTCCCCAAGCCTAAATCCATCTAGTCTTAGTTTTTACCTGTACAGTATTAATAATAGTAATAGTTTTTTGTCTACATAATAGTTTGATCAAATAAAATTATTGGGGTTGGTCAAAAAATTCATTCAGGTTTTTCCGTAACAGCTAATGAAAAACCCAAACAAATTTTTTTGCCAATCCTAATTCATATGCTAAATGCTTTAGAAATTACAGAAGAATTCTGTAAGTATTCATTTTTAGTAGTATCTTATTGTTATCACAGTTACAACTAATATTATTCCTGAAGGCAGCATAAATGCATTTTTTCAAATGCAAGTAGTGTTATTGTTAATACTGGCTATAAGTGACTGAGTTCTACTCTGCTTTGTAGATGTATTATCTATTTTCTTTCACCATGCTGTGAGTCATTATCTCCAATTTAAGTAAACAGAGGTAAAAAGAGATTTAAAAAATTTTTCCAGTCACAAGATAAAAAAATATTGTCCAGTCACGTAGCCAGTAAGTCAAGAACCAGGGAGCAAACCTAGTGTCTTTGAATTCCCAAATTCTTTCCATAGACTCCCCACTACTTTCCCATCGATGATGTTACAAACCTGCCTGATGTCTTCAGGGAGCAATTAATGATGCCAGCAATTTCAACACTTTCAGCCAGAATGGCAGTGTCTGATTCTGTGTTTCCAGAAAATTGTAGCGATTTCTAACCTCGTTAAGAATCATGATAAATAAATAAAAAATATGTTTCTTTTGCTGCTGCTGCTGCTGCTGGTATNTTCTTTCCATAGACTCCCCACTACTTTCCCATCGATGATGTTACAAACCTGCCTGATGTCTTCAGGGAGCAATTAATGATCCCAGCAATTTCAACACTTTCAGCCAGAATGGCAGTGTCTGATTCTGTGTTTCCAGAAAGTTGTAGTGATTTCTAACCTTGTTAAGAATCATGATAAATAAATAAAAAGAATATGTTTCTTTTGCTGCTGCTGCTGCTGCTGCTATGTCGCTTCAGTCATGTCCGACTCTGTGTGACCCCATAGACAGTAGCCCACCAGGCTTCCCCGTCCCTGGGATTCTTCAGGCAAGAATACTGGAGTGGGTTGCCATTTCCTTCTTTTACGCTTAACTAGAAAACATGACTTATTCTGTCCCACCCTCTGAAAATGAAATGTTTTCTTTAGAAATAATTCCTCTGTTGATTTAAGAAACAAAACAAAACTCAATATGTAATTGCATTGATTTCTTATAGTTAAATTTTAAAAGCTTCTTTAACACCAACTGAATAATTTTAAAATATATTTTTTTCTTCATCATTAATCTTAAAAGAAAACCCACTAGTATTGATAATGTCCAAAAATTTGATGAATATTATTCATGCTCAGATTATTCTTCTAAAATATGTATATTACATGTAGTAAGTTATCAGATAACAAGCTGACTTTTACCAAATTCATAATCTTGGCAGTTTTCATATTTAATGAGGATATACTGCAGGTAATAAAGTCAATGATAATAAGGCCACCAGATATTCTGATTTAATTGGAAAATAATTGCTGTTGTTCTGTGGGGCCCTAAATGGGAAACCTCGGAAAACAAAAGTGCTAGCTTTGTGGCCGAAAACCTAAGATGGTGCCTGGCAGAAGAGATGGGGGCAGGGTCTATGTTGTTTGTCAAAGTTTTTAATTGGCTCTCTTGATTTCCGTGCACGTAGTGATCTCCACAGACTCCTGTTATAATGAAGGGACATGACAATTTGACCTTTAACGTGATTGGTGCAACTATAGAAAGTCCCTCCTAAAACCCTCCTGTTTGTCTATATAAGCTGGGAGTTTGCAACAATAAAGCGGAACTGCTTCGACGCGTCTGATTGTCTCTCGCTGGCCTGATTGTCTCTCGCGCCCAGGGGCTGGGTTGGCGGACAGCAGGCTCACCTCTCCTCGGTACCCCTCGGCTTTGCTGAGGGAAGTTCCACTGCCTCTACTCTTTCTGTGGAGCGCCCCCCACATTGCTCTTTTTTTAATATAATATTTTTGTTTTTAATATAACATTCTTGTTTTCAAAAAATGTTGTAAACTTCTAAATGAATACAGAGAACTTGAAAGGCTGGCTTTGAGATTAGGTCCAACTGTGATTCAGTTAATGTCACAAAAGTGTCAGTGTTGAATGAGGGAGAATATAAAGTACATGCAAACGGGGTTAGAAGCAGAGCACTAGACTCAACAGCTAAATTCAGACAAATTTCTTTCTCATCTTTTCAAACATTTTAGTCATTTTGTGACTGGTTTCATGCATAAAATTATAGACTTCTGGGCTGGAAGCAGACTTAAAGTATTCGAATCCTCTTTCTACAGTGAAGTCATTAGTGTTTCCTGGTATTTGCTTGAAGATTTGCAGCAATAGAAACTCATTACTTACTAAGGTAGACCTTTCCACCTTTGAACACATGGCTTTGGCATCTCTTTAGATTAGGTCAAAATCTTTTTCTATAGAATTTCTTCCTGTAAATATCAGTTCAACCTACAGGGAATATGAAATAAGAAGACTCTATTTCATGTCACACTCCTTTAAACATGAGAGAATCTCACCACTGTTCTTAGAGGCAGTCTGGTTGGAGGAAACTTGTAAAGACAAGTATTTGAAAGGGTACTGATTAAACACACACACACACACACAAATTTACAATGGTTTACTTTGAGTGGTGAAGTAGTATTGGACACTTGTCCTTGGTCTTTGTTCTTCTTCATTGCTTGAATCCTATGTGAATATGTATTCTAAGTAGAATGAAAAGAAAAAGTAAACCTATTTACACTTTGAGAAACATTTTTAAGTCCTAAGTGTAATGGATGAAAATTGGTGCTTCACTTCAAATAAACAGAGAATTTAAATATGATATGTTTGAATGACAAGCCTTAGTCCTCCAAGACACTGACCCATATAGGGTCTCAGTAAAGATGTGTGGCCTTCTTTGATGGATCACACGGTAAAGAGTCTGCCTGCAGTGAGGGAGTCCTGGATTCGATCCCTCAGTTGGGAAGATCCACTGGAGGAGGTCATGGCAACCCACTCCAGTATTATTGCCTGGAGAATCCCCATGGACTGTAGCCCTCCAGGATCCTCTGTCCATGGGTTCACAAAGAGTCGGACATGCCTAAGCAACTAAGCACGCACAGCACATGAAGATGTGTGAATGTTAAATAAACCAAGCAATTATTCACTTAATCAATGATCAAAATCTATCAAGTGAAGTCGCTCAGTCGTGTTCGACTCTTTGCGACCCCATGAACCGTATCCCACCAGGCTCCTCCTCCATCCATGGAATTTTCCAGGCAAGAGTACTGGAGTGGGTTGCCATTTCCTTCTCCAGGGAAAATCTATCAAAATCCAATGCAAATAGTCATATTCTCATTTCTTTCTTTGTAGATATATTCATTGCTAGGAAGTAACAGTTGCACTAAGGACCAATTTGTTATTGCCTTCATTCCAGCACTAAAAGGAAAAAGATTAATTTTGCTCTAATTTAAAATAATTTAATGTCTTTTATTTGTATTTTATTCCAAATGCATCACAGTCCAAAAATTCTACAAGTGAAGAAAAATAAACGATCTTAAGTCACCCAAAAATAAAATATTGTTCTACTTGGTTGTGGTGAATCTATGAGGATTTTGCACATGAAATGATGACTGTGATGATGATAATGATTTAATCTGACATGTATACCGGGTAGTTTGCATGCATTATCTCTTCTAGGATTTACAGTCACCCTATAAACTAGAAAGCATTGTCCCCATTCTCCTTCATGGATTAGAAAGTTGAGGAGAGAGGTATGTGTTATACTTGTCTATATTAAATAGTGGTGAGAAAGCATTAACAATTTCACCAGACCCTATTTGTTGCTTTTCAGACAAAAGCTACTATCCTGAGACAAACCTCTCTGTCCATAAGCCTTTTATTTTTTCCACTTGCAGTTGTTACAAGGACTTTTCAGATTAACCTTCTTGTATCCCTCAAAAATTAAAGCTAGAATTGCCATATGATCTAATAATTCCACTTTTAGATATATATCTGAGGGAAACAAAATCACCATCCCAAAGAGATATCTGTACTCCTATGTTCATGTCAGCATTATTTACAAAAGCTAAGGCCTGGAAGCTGAAGGCAAGGAGAAAAGGAAAGATATACCCATTTGAATGCAGAATTCCGAAGAATAGCAAGGAGAGATAAGAAAGCCTTCCTCAGTGAATAATGCAAAGAAATAGAGGAAAACAATAGAATGGGAAAGACTAAGGATCTCTTCAAGAAAATTAGAGATACCAAGGGAACTTTTTATGCAAAGATGGGCACAATAAAGGACAAAAATAACATGGAATTAACAGAAGCAGAAGATACTAAGAGGTGGCAAGAATACACAGAAGAACTGTACAAAAAAGATCTTCACGACTCAGATAACCATGATGGTGTGATCACTCACCTAGAGCCAGACATCCTGGAATGCAAAATCAAGTGGGCCTTAGGAAGCATCACTATGAACAAAGCTAGTGGAGGTGATGGAATTCCAGTTGAGCTATTTCAAATAGTAAAAGATGATGCTGTGAAAGTGCTGCACTCAAAATGCCAGCCAATTTGGAAAACTCAGCAGTGGCCACAGGACTGTAAAAGGCAGTTTTCATTCCAATGCCAAAGAAAGGCAATACCAAAGAATGTTCAAAATACTGCACAATTGCACTCATCTCATACGCTAGCAAAGTGATGCTCAAAATCCTCTAAGCCAGGCTTCAACAGTACATGAACCATGAACTTCCAGATGTTCAGGCTGATTTAGAAAAGGCAGAAGAACCAGAGATCAAATTGCCAATATCTGTTGGATCCTAGGAAAAGCAAGAGAGTTCCAGAAAAACATCTGCTTTATTGGCTACACCAAAGCCTTTGACTGTGTTGATCACAACAAACTGTGGAAAATTCTGAAAGAGTTAGGAATACCAGAACACCTGACCTGCCTCTTGAGAAATCTGTATCCGGGTCAAGAAGCAACAGTTAGAACTGGACATGAAACAACAGACTGGTTCCAAATTGAGAAAAGAGTATGTTAAGTCTTCTTATTTAACTTATATGCAGAATACATCATGAGAAATGCTAGACTGAAATAAGCATAAACCGGAATCAAGATTACCAGGAGAAATATCAATAACCTCAGATATGCAGATGACACCACCCTTATGGCAGAAAGTGAAGAAGAATTAAAGAGCCTCTTGATGAAAGTGAAAAAGGAGAGTGAAAAATTTGGCTTAAAGCTCAACATTCAGAAAACTAAGATCATAGCATCTGGCTCCATCAGTTCATAGCAAATAGATCGGGAAACTATGGAAACTGTGACAGACTTTCTTTTCTTGGGCTCCAAAATCACTGCAGATGATGACTGCAGCCATGAAATTAAAAGATGCTTGCTCCTTGGAAGAAAAGCTATGACCAACATAGACAGCATATTAAAAACCAGAGACATTACTTTGCCAACAAAGGTCCATCTAGTCAAAGCTATGGCTTTTACAGTAGTCATGTATCGATGTGAGAGTTGGACTATAAAGAAAGTTGAGTGCCAAAGGACTGATATTTTTGAACTGTGGTGTTGGAGAAGACTCTTGAGAGTCTCTTGAACTGCAAGGTGATCCAACCAATCAATTCTAAAGGAAATCAGTCCTGAATATTCATTGGAAGGATTGATGCTGAGGCTGAAACTCCAATCCTTTGGCCACCTGATGTGAAGAACTGACTCATTGGAAAAGACCCTCATGCTGGGAAAGATTGAAGGTTGGAGGAGAAGTGGTTGACAGAGGATGAGATGGTTGGATGACATCACTGAATTGATGGACATGAGTTTGAGTAAGTTCCAGGAATTGGTGATGGACAGGGAAGCGTGGCGTGTTGCAGTCCATGGAGTCACAAGAGTCAGGCACGACTGAGTGATTGAACTGAACTGAAGGAATGGAAACAATCTGTCTATTAAGAGATGAGTATATTAACTTTCTTGTATATATGTGTATGTACATATACATACATACATATGCACATACATACATACACATATGTACATATACATCACTCAACTTTAATAAAGAAGGAAATTTTGCTATTTACAACAACACAGATGGACCTTGCGGGAATCATGCCAAGTGAGGAAAATCAGACGGAGAAAGACTAATACTCTAGGACCTCAGTTATATTCAGAATCTAAAAAACCAGACTCAGAAAACAGATGGATGACCACCAGAGGCAGGGGTGGGGAGTTGGGGAAATACATGAAGTTGGTCAAAAAGTAAAAATCTTTAGTTATAAGATAATAAATTCTGAGGATAAAATGTACAGCCTGGTGACTAGACAGTACTATGTTTATATTTGAAAGTTCCTGGGAGTAAATCTTAAAAATTTTTATCACAAGAAAAAAATTGTAATGGTTTGAAGTGATAAATATTAACCAGACTATTTGTGGTCATCATTTTATAATATATTCGTGTATCAAATCATTATATTGTATAGCACAAACTAATACAATGCTCTATGTCCATTATATTTCAATAAAACTGGAAAATAAATAAATAAACAAACAAAATACCTCTTCTGTGCCCCTGGAATCATTTCCTTATCTCACAAAGATATACACTTAAAAGTCATAAAGAAAACTTAGTTAAATTTCTTTATTTTTCTTTTTAGTACTACTTCCCATAGAGTTGATCCACATTCTTTTTTTTTTTTTTTACTCTGTCTTAAGAAGTTTGAATAAAATGTGTATGCCTGTGAAGACATTCAGCCTAAGATGGAAACTGAGCCAACTTAAAGTCTTCTGAGCTTGATTTTAATATTGGTGATCATAATTTATAGTAGCATAATAATAACCATTTTTTTGAGTGCTTATTGTGTTCCAGGCAGTAGGTAAACACTTGCATGCACTGTTTCATTGAATGTTTGCAATAAATATGTTAAATTTTAGAAAAAATTATTATCCTCATTTATAGTTGAAAGAAACTGAGGTTTAGAAAGATTGGGTAAATTAGCTTGATTAATGTCAGCCTACTAAGAAATTAACAGAACTAGGATGTGGCACCATATTTAGTCTAATATCAGTGCACATCCTCTCAAACACAATGCTATATGTTTAAGTCTCCCACAGTAATATTAAGGAATTACAACAAAGGCTGAGATGTCTTTCTCTACATTCCCAATATGGTTTATGAATTCCTCAAGCAATTAATATTGTTACTGTGGCTACTATTGCCACTATTAATATAACATTAATATTATATTAATATTGCCACTATTAATATAAATTAATGACAATGACCCCTGCATATGTATGCACATTTATCATACCCACCACATGTCTGGAATATTTACACAATTAATCTTTACAGCTACCCAATAAAGTAAGTGCAAAAAATCCCAGTCTTCATAATAGGATTCAAAAATCTTACAGAGTTCAAGGAATCACTTTCAGGTTCCATAGCTATTAACCCAACGTTTGATTCAGGTCTGACTCCAAAACCTATCCTTTCATACCTCTGAAGGCAATCTGACCATGACACTTCTCATCCGAATGAAGCCCCTACTAATTTAGTTGGCATCCTAGTTGCCTCTTGACTTTCTCCAAGGATATCACACTCCCTTCCAAATGTTTTTTTCTCACAATTGAGAAAAATACTCTAAGTTGGAGTGGATCATTCTCTGTCCAGTGAAATGGAGAATGGTGTTTCCTATTAAGAAATTTCAAGTAATATCATCATTCATGGTTGTTACATTTTTTTTCCCTGAACCCATTCTCTTAAGAAAACTTTTCTGAAATGAGGTTCATAAATTACTACATTATTTTAAGTTATGTTATTATTAACCACAAACCATTATGAAGATCTTCAGGCTCTATTTCTCAAGCAAATTACATAAAAGTTGGCAGCCAGAAGGGAATTTATCCTTCAAACATTTGCCCTAAGCAGTGACTCATTTGATCTGGTTTAGTTAACTGCTGGGTTAGTAAAAAATTAAAAAAAATTTTTTTAAACAAAGATTTACACATCATTGGGTTGACATGTCAGTCTGTCCTGAATAATTGTCAATTGATCCCTGAGATGCCTGAGAATTGTTGACTCATTGCAAAATTAGACCAAAGGTAAACTCCAAAATACAATGATCTTTTATCGTTGTCTCAAGTTAAACTGGTATTGATGGGTTACCATTTGAATTCACTTGTTAACATAGAATTCGAGTTTTGAAGATCTTGCTGAGATATTATTCCCTTGAGCAAAATGTTCTGCACTGTTTTAATCAGCCTAACTAGTTCTGTGGAAAACAGAGCAGCCAGTTGAACAGAAAACTGGAGAAGGAATATAATGTCAGATGCACCAAATAGATTTTGCTTGCCAGCAGCAAGGGAAGAAAGACTCAGAAACTGGGGACAGCATTTCCCTTTCTAAAATATGCTCCATTCTGAAAGAGCATTGGATTTTGCCCAAAGAAGGTAGAGCAAATTTCAAAATTAAACAAGTGATAAACAGAATCATTTCACCGCTGACAATGGTCTGCTCTCCCTCTTGCCTGTTCTGAGTTTTATAAATTCTCAAAGGAGATTCTGTCATTAGGAAGTAAAACACTTTCTCAATAAGCCTGATCTTGTTACCTTACAAGTAGGAGAGGAAGTGTGAAAGAAAAAACAAACAAACAAAAAAGAAATGAAAGACAAAAGGACTGAAAGAGATGTATACTTAATGGCCCAGATCATGATAATCTCTTCAGGTAAGTTCAACCGCTCAGTTAGGTTTGACTCTTTGTGACCCTATGGACTGCAGGAGGCCAGGCTTCCCTGTTCATCACCAATTCCTGGAGCTTGCTCAAACTCATGTGTATCAATTCAGTGATGCCATCCAACCATCTCATCCTCTGTCATCCCCTTCTCCTCCTGCCTTCAATCTTTCCCAGCATCAGGGTCTTTTCCAATGAGTCAGTTCTTCACATCAGGTGGCCAAAGGATTGGAGCTTCAGCTTCAGCGTCAGTCCTTCCAATGAATATTCAGGACTGATTTCCTTTAGAATTGACTGGTTGGATCACTTTGCAGTCCAAGCGACTCTCAAGAGTCTTCTCCAACACTACAGTTCAAAAGCATCAATAATCTCTCTTCAGTTCAGTTCAGTTCAGTAGCTCAGTCATGTCCAACTCTTTGAAACCCCATGAACTGCAACACACCAGGCCTCCCTGTCGATCACCAACTCCCAGAATTCACCAAAACTCATGTCCATCAAGTCAGTGATGGCATCCAACCATCTCATCCTCTGTCGTTTCCTTCTCCTCCTGCCCCCAATCCGTCCTAGCATCAGGGTCTTTTCCAGTGAGTCAACTCTTCGCATGAGGTGGCCAAAGTATTGGAGTTTCAGTTTCAACATCAGTACTTCCAAAGAACAACCAGGACTGATCTCCTTTAGAATGGACAGGTTGGATCTCCTTGCAGTCCAAGGAACTCTCAAGAGTTTTCTCCAACACCAAGTTCAAAAGCATCAATTCTTCAGCACCCAGCTTTCTTCACAGTCCAACTCTCACATCCATACATGACCACTGGGAAAACCATAGCCTTGACTAGACGGACCTTTGTTGGCAAAATAATGTCTCTGCTTTTGAATATGCTATCTAGGTTGGCCATAACTTTCCTTCCAAGGAGTAAGCATCTTTTAATTTCATGGCTGCAGTCACCATCTGCAGTGATTTTGGAGCCCAGAAAAATAAAGTCTGACACTGTTTCCACTGTTTCCCCATCTA
>SJYW01003579.1:57086-71027 GCA_006410735.1 Raphicerus campestris
TACTCCTTTTCCTATTTGGAACCAGTCTGTTGTTCCATGTCCAGTTCTAACTGTTGCTTCCTGACTTGCATATAGGTTTCTCAAGAGACAGGTCAGGTAGTCTGGTATTCCCATCTCTTTCAGAATTTTCCACAGTTTATTGTGATCCACACAGTCAAAGGCTTTGGCATAGTCAATAATCTCTCTTAGCTTTTAGCAGAAAGAAAAGCTAAGAGGGCAGCAAGAGAAAGTGCCCTCTTCTTCTGCAACCATCTACTACAGAAGCAGCCTGCATCTAACAAGGAAGGGTCTGAGTGTTTGCAGTAGTGTGCACACGCCCAGATTTGACATAAGGACTATATTTTTGTTGAAAATCTTGTTTGCTGGATCTAATCTGTCCTGTTGAAAAAAACACCCTCTGACTGCTGGGCATGATTGTTTCTGGCACTTGAAAATGCCCAGGCCTCGAAACAGAGTGAAAGCCTTTCTTTCATGGGGCCTTAGAGCATCTCTCCACGATAAGCTTCATGCTTCAGAAAATAACTCTAGTAGAAATTCTTCACAAAGGGAATTTGTGGCAATTATATTCTAATGTGAAATAAGATAAGAATCTTAGCCACACTTTTCATTAACTCTGTGGACTTGGCCTCATGATTTACCCTCCCAGAGCCTCAGACTTCTCATCTGGAAGGTGGAAATAATGACACCTACTTTGTGGCATTGGCTTGAGAATTTGATAACATATCACTTCAGTTGTGTCTGACTCTGCAGCCCTATAGACTGTAGCCTACTAGGCTCCTCCATCCACTGGATTATCCAGGCAAGAATACTGTAGTGGGTTCCCATACCCTCCTCCAGGAGATCTTCCCAACCCATGGATGTAACTTGCATCTCCTGCATTGCAGGTGGATTCTTTTAATGCTGAGCCACCAGGGAAGCCACATGTACAATATATGTGCTCATAAAATGATATTTGCCTCTACTATAATTTTCACTGTTATTATTAGAGTTCATGCTTATTTATGACCATCTTCTTTTCTAGGAGTTTGATTCCTGACATTTTTTTTCTATTAAAAATCCCTTTTAAAACATATGTGATCAAATGAGTGAATTTTTCATAAATACCAAGACATGAGATCTAGGAAAAAGCTTGGGTGCATGCCATGTTGTTTCAATCATGTCCAACTCTGTGTGACCCTGTGGACTGTAGCCTGCCAGGTTCCTCAGTCCATGGGATTCTCCAGGCAAGAATACTGGAGTGGGTTGCCATGACTTTCTCCTGGGGATCATCCCGACCCAGGGATCAAACCTGCATCTCCTGCATTGGCAGGAAGATTCTTTACCACTGGTGCCACCTGGGAAGTGCCTAGGAAATAAAGTGAAAGTGAAAGTCGCTCAGGCATGTTCGACTCTTTGCGACCCCATGAACTAAAGAGTCCATGGAATTCCCCAGGCCAGAATACAGGAGTGGGTAACCTTTCCCTTGGGAATCTTTCCAACCCAGGGATCAAGGCCAGGTCTCCTGCATTGCAGGCGAATTCTTTACCAGCTGAGCCACAAGGGAAGCCCCCTAGGAAATGGGGTACCTCATAAAAAAGAGGCAATATGCTGAATTGAGGAGAAACTTTTTAAAAATTTTACTCTAAAAGAGGTAAAGATTATCTGATTGGTTTCAACACCTGGAAAGCTGTTAAGATTTAGTTATTAGCACAAAGAAAGTTAAGCAAATTTAACTTGGTAAGTTCTTAACTCTAGAAAATAAAAAAAACATGTCCAAGAAAGGAAACATGATGATGGTTCTACTGATTCTGCAGTTAAGGTTATTTACATTGCCATAAAAATGAAAAACTGAATTGTGTTAATAAAATTGCATTATAGCCACAATGGGACAATTAGTGAGGAAAGAGTTAAATCCAGTAAAATAGAAAAGCAACCTATAAGGTCCAAAGTTGATGAATCAGGACACAGCAACATAAATACATTATTTAAAAATATAATAGTACATGCCAGAAGAAATGTTGAAAAAAAGTGGAAAGTATTGGAGTTGTTTGGAGAGCAGGGTGGTGGGGAGAGGGTTAGAATAAGGAGTGTGGGTATTATAGTAAACATTTTATTGAGTGAAAGATTCTTTACATTCTATGCTTGTCTGCTCAGTCATGTCCAACTCTTTGCAAACCGATGGACTGTGGCCCACCAGGCTCCTCTGTCCATGGGATTTTCCAGGCAAGCATACTGGAGTGGGTTGCCATTTCCTGCTTCAGGGCATCTTCCTGACCCAGGAATCGAATTCACACCTCCTGTATCTCATGCATTGACAGGCGGACCCTTTACCAGTGCACCACCTAGGAAACCCTTTAAATTCTATAGTACTTTATAATTTTCAAATTTTCATATATGTTATTTCATATAATCACAATCCTTTTATTTATCCCCTATTCCTATATTGCCCTTTCCCTCCTCCCCCTTTCCCTCTTCATGCTGGTAACCACTGGTTTGTTCTCTGTATCTATGAGTCTGTTTCTCTTCTTTATTCTATTCATATTTTTTGTAGTTTTTTAGATTCCACATATAAGTAATCATAAAGCACTTGTCCTTCTCTGTCTGACTTATTTCACTTAGCATAAAGCCCTCCAAGTCCATTCATGTTGCTGCAAATGGCAATATTTCATTCTTTTTCATGGCTGAGTAGTATTCCATTGTATATACCACATCTTTATCCTTCAGTTGTCATAATGTTTTTAGTGCCATTTGACTTTTTAAAGGGATGAACATAATATTTTGATTAAAAATGAAACTTTTTTTAAGAAAAGAAATACACATTTGAGATATAATGGACATCCCATACGCACACGCACACACACACACACACACACACACACACACACATATTGATAAGCCCAAGTGTATGAAAATCGACACAGTCTAATCTTTGTAATATTTCCTGAGCCAATATTAAAGAAGTAAATGAGATATATCATCTAATAACTAATACAGGATTTGGTAATTTGGATGAAATGTGTGTGTGTTCAGTCACTCAGTTGTATCCGACTCTTTTGCAATCCCACAGGCTATAACCCATCCAGCACCTTTGTCCATGGGATTCCCCAGGCAAGAATGCTGGAGTGGGTTGCCATTTCCTCCTCTAGGGTATCTTTCTGACCCAGGGGTAACACCCACAACTCTTACTCTCTCCTACACTGGCAGGCATATTCTTTACCACTAAAACTACTTTAAAGTATTTTAAACACGCAATCTCCTAGTAGCAATCAAATATTAATTAAATTAATAAATGAATTATTTCAGGTTTCAATGATAATTCTGCTGAAGAGATAGTAACAAGAATATTCAAAATGGCCATGGTGGAAGAAAGTCTGTGAAGAAGGAAGCTGAATGTTCCCAGAAGAGTTAAATGTTAGGTTAGTTTACGGGAATATAGAAACAGCTTACTGGACTGGAAAAGCGTTCCCAAGAAGATGAATATTAGGTATGAATACTAAGTCAACATTCCCAAGGAGATGAAATACTAGGTACTGGGTCAGCTTTACTGTGACGGAAAGCCCCAAAATTTTAAAGAAAGGGAACAATAAATACCACCAGGTGTCTCACTGCAATGTTTGATCAGCAACCTAAGAAACAGGATCTAGCTCTGGGAAACAAGACCTTGATGCTAACAACAAAATATCACCAATAGTTACATAAACTTGCTTGTCTGCCAACCAATTATGCTTTGCTGAGTAGTCTAGCCCCCTCCTCCCCTAAACTATAGGATAAAAGACTTCCAAAGCGGGTGTTCGGGGCTCCCCACTTTTGATTGGCCTGGTGGGGGCCCGGATCTGAAATTGTCAATAAACTGCTCCCCACCTTCGATTGGCCTGGTGGGGGCCCGGATCCGAAATTGTCAATAAACTGCTCCCACCCTCAACTGGCTTGGTGGAGGGCCCAGATCCAAAATTATCAATAAACCTTTTTCTTTCTGAACTCCGTCTGGTGGTCTCTATCAGCAGCTAAGTCCCTTATATTTGGGGGCTCATCCGGGATCGCTGCCTTGAGACTCCTGGCGGATTATTTGGCCCCTAGAGATTGTGGGGGCCATTCCCCCGGAGATTGTGGGTTCGAGTCCCATCTGGGGGTCACTTCGTCTGGAACGTGCGTGGCGCCGGTAAGTCAGGGCTGTTTTCTGGTCTGGTATTAGTCTGCAGACTCTGTTCTGAGTTGTGTGTGAATGGCGGGACACCGCCGGGTGGTCCCACGCAACTGCCTAACGGAGTGACGACTCCGGGAGGCCTGGATCTGGGTTCCTGGTTTTAAGGCAGCCCGTTTGGCTGTCTGGCGTTTGTTTTCCTGTCTGTTCCTTTTGTCTGTTTGTCTAATTGTTAAAATCTGCCTCTCCCTCCCGGCCAGGATGGGACAAGGCAGTTTGAGTGGCCCATTGAGCCCGCTCGAGTGCTTGATTGAAAAATTTCACTGATTTTAAGACTGACATCCTGATCACTTGGGGTACTCAGGGGCCGGCTTGTCTGCCAATGGACCAGACCCGGCGGCTGCAACCGGGACCCTTTGTCCCAGTCTCCTCCTGATGCAGGCAGCTGGCCAGAGTGCCCCGACCGGCAAGGAGTAAGAGATCCCTCTCCCCTTCCCTACCTAGGTTTAATAAGTTACTAAGTATTTGAAGTCTATTGAATAGCTAAAGTCATTTCAAAATAAAAGTAAGCTCTTGGTTACTTAAGGAGGGAAGAAATGTGTTTTCAGTAAAAAAAAAAAAAAAGGTATAAAAGATAAAGTTTCATTTGTAAAACAAGAATAAAGTGAGCCCGCCTTACAGGTGGCGTTTTAAGATAAAAAATTGCAGTAATGGGTACAAAAAGTGGGATAAGGTTTGTAAAAAATAAACCATAAAAAGAGTTTTATAAAATCTGTCTTTTGCCAGCAACTCCTCAGTACCCTATTTACCACTGAAGAAAAATAAATAAATAAATAAAAACTGAAAGTAAAAAACAGGTCCGGGGTAACCAAGGAAACCTGACAACAGACTCCAACCTTATTGAGGAAGGTTTCCCCTCCACTCGCCCCACTTGAGACAGGGGGGTTGGGGGCCCTTAACCGGTACCACCAGACTCTATTGGCCGGCTTACGAGCTGCGGCCCGGAAGCCTATTAATATGGCCAAGATTACTAAAAATAGGCAGGGACCAGAGGAGAGTCCCACCGCCTTTAACCGGGCGGCTGTGGTTCTCTCCTTCATAGCTCAGGTGGCCCCAGACAATAAGAAAAAGTTGCAGAAACTAAAAGGATTCAAAGGGAAGTCTCTGTCCAAACTCCTGGCAGTAGCCCAGAAGATGTACAAAAATCGCGAGGACCCCACCCGAACTACTCAGGAGCTCACTAAGAAAAAATGGCCAAGGTCCTCCTAGCTCGCGAGGCGCCCTCAGGCTCCCAGAAAAAAGGCACCCAGAAGAGGGGCCAGCGAGGCGCTTTGGGAAAAAACCAGTGTGCAATTTGCAAAGAGGAAGGACATTGGCTCCTTATCGCCGCCTCAGATTATTTGAGTTGTGAAGAGACCACCAAAGACCTACTCCGGACTCTGGCCCAGCTTGGGTACCGAGTGTCCTTGGATACCAGATCAGCCAGGGACGCAGAGCCCTGTCTTCCAGCCGCATCCAAGCCATCCTTCAAATTCCCCGACCAGGGACTAAAAGGCAAGTATGGAAATTTCTGGGAGCTGTGGGGTATTGCAGGCTTTGGATCCCGAACTTTGCAGAGACAGCTAAGCCTCTATATGCGGCTACCAGTGGCAAGGACCCTGCCCTCGTGTGGACAGAAGCCGCTGTAAAGGCTTTCGAAGACCTGAAGACCGCCGTGGTGAGTGCCCCCGCTCTCAGTCTGCCGGACCTAAAAAAAACCCTTCCGACTGTTCGTGGCCGAGGCTANCCAAGATTACTAAAAATAGGCAGGGACCAGAGGAGAGTCCCACCACCTTTAACCGGGCGGCTGTGGTTCTCTCCTTCATAGCTCAGGCGGCCCCAGACAATAAGAAAAAGTTGCAGAAACTAAAAGGATTCAAAGGGAAGTCTCTGTCCAAACTCCTGGCAGTAGCCCAGAAGATGTACAAAAATCGCGAGGACCCCACCCGAACTACTCAGGAGCTCACTAAGAAAAAATGGCCAAGGTCCTCCTAGCTCGCGAGGCGCCCTCAGGCTCCCAGAAAAAAGGCACCCAGAAGAGGGGCCAGCGAGGCGCTTTGGGAAAAAACCAGTGTGCAATTTGCAAAGAGGAAGGACATTGGCTCCTTATCGCCGCCTCAGATTATTTGAGTTGTGAAGAGACCACCAAAGACCTACTCCGGACTCTGGCCCAGCTTGGGTACCGAGTGTCCTTGGATACCAGATCAGCCAGGGACGCAGAGCCCTGTCTTCCAGCCGCATCCAAGCCATCCTTCAAATTCCCCGACCAGGGACTAAAAGGCAAGTATGGAAATTTCTGGGAGCTGTGGGGTATTGCAGGCTTTGGATCCCGAACTTTGCAGAGACAGCTAAGCCTCTATATGCGGCTACCAGCGGCAAGGACCCTGCCCTCGTGTGGACAGAAGCCGCTGTAAAGGCTTTCGAAGACCTGAAGATCGCCGTGGTGAGTGCCCCCGCTCTCAGTCTGCCGGACCTAAAAAAAACCCTTCCGACTGTTCGTGGCCGAGGCTAATGGGGTGGCAAAGAAAATATTGACCCAAGAAACAGTCCTGTGGCCTATCTGTCCAAACGGCTGGACCCTGTGGCGGCGGGGTGGCCAGGGTGTCTGACAGCAATCGTGGCCGCAGCCCTGCTAGTCCGAGTGCCACCTGAAAAATGCCCTAAACCCTGCTACACTGCTGCCGAGGGCAATGAAACCGCCCGGGAAGCCGCCTTAAGACTAGTAGGGGGAAAAGCCCCTACTCTAGTCCTGCCAGATGACCAGGTGCTAGTTCCACAGGCTATTGGTAGAGCCCTCCTTTCTGAGACAACCAAACGACCCACCTGAGTGGAAACCAACTGGCAAAATTGCTGAAAAAAAGGGCATACGTCAGAGGAACTGAGCCAGGGGAAGCCTGGCAAGTGGACTTCACCAAGATGCCTCCTGCATGAGGAGGCTACCGCTACCTCCTCGTCTTTGTTGATACCTTCTCCGGCTGGGCAGAAGCCTTCCCTACCAAGAAAGAGACTTCCCTGATAGTAGTAAAACAATTGATCTCTAAAACTGTCCCCAGGTTTAGATTACCTAGTAGTCTGGGGTCCGACAATGGCCCGGCGTTTACCGCCCAGATATCTCATCAATTGGCTGAGGCTTTAGAAATCAAATAGAAACTGCATTGTGCTTACAGGCCACAGAGCTCAGGGCAAGTAGAAAAGATGAATAGGAGTTTAAAAAATATTGACAAAATACAAAATAGAGACTGGCGGAGACTGGGTTAATCTCTTGCCCTTTACGCTTCTCAGATCCAGGTGTACCCACTCTGTGACCGGATTCACACCCTTTGAGATTGTCTATGGGCGGCCTCCTCCACTCATCCCCAAGCTGGGGGAGGAGACCCTTGCAGAAATAACTAACAACAATCTCCTTAGATCTTTACAGGGCCTGCAGTTAGTCTGGACCCAAGCCCAAGCAGTGGTCCAAGAGAGAGCAGACACGGAACTTTCAACACTCCAGCCCGGCCGCCTCTCTGTGATCCTGGTGCTCGGGTCAAAATGGAAAGTGAAACACTCCGGAGACGCACTCCGAATCGGCCTGGAGACGTCTCCTTAGTTGTGCTGGTTTTTGGCCTGGTCTGTGCCTCGTTCAGCCCGATTTTTCCACAAGCTCAGGCTAATGTTTTTATCTCTTGGGCTCAATCTTATGCTGAATATTATAATCCTTCTGCTTGTTGGGTGTGTACAGCCATGCCTTTATCGGTACAGAACGGATTGCCCTGGTGGGTGATGCCGATTGATCATAATGTTACAAATTCTCTTTGTGATTTTTTAAAACAACAAAAGCAGTTTTATCTAAACAGCACTTATAATTATTCAAGCCTTTCTTGGTGTAAAAATGCAAATGTTCCCTTATGTTCTGTTAACTTTAATATCATTGTTAGTTATGAAGTTGTAGTTTCTGCATTTGCTGGATACATCAACAGCACCAGGGAAAAACACCTACATCAAGAGTCGTCCCGCCTCCTTGGAGACTATTATCAAATTTGGGATGAATATTTCTGGATGACACCAGAGAAAGGACAGCTTGTGAAACCTGCAGAATTATGCTGGGAGCAAAAGGAACATCAGCCCAAGTTTAGACAGAAACTTTTGGGAACTCATCTTTTGAAACATATGGGAATATTGTCTCAAACTTTATGTAAAACTGTCTTTGATGTAACCTTTACTGCTAGTAAGCCAACTGTATGGCCAGGATCTGACTGGATGCATAACCCAGGTATTCGATGGGTGGCACCAAATGGTACTAAATGGGTATGTGGAACTAATGTTTGGCCCTGGCTTCCTGTAGGGTGGGTTGGTAGATGTACATTGAGATTTGTCTTTGCTCCTGGCCGCATTCATGCAGGCCACATGTCTAAACCAGCAAATTTGCCTTTCATCAGGACCCGATGGACCCGTGCACTCTTTTCTTGGTATGAATATTTGGCAGCAGTGTTTGTGCCATCCATCGGAAATGTTGATGTTATGGCCTGTGTTGATTCTCTTATCAACTTTACAAAACAGTCTTTATTAGAAACCACTAAGGCCCTTGAGGCCTTGAATAAAAAACAAAACTATCTGGTAATGTCACTGAGGCCATTAAAAAAATACAAGATGAGGTCTCTCACTTTGGAGATACCTCTTCCTCCTTTTTGGAAGAGGTTGCCTCTTGGTTTAAAGTTGGATGGTGGAAGCCTATTCTTATGGTTGTCCTTGCAATCTTGCTCTTTCTCTGTTTTGGCCAATGTCTGTTGAGCTGCCTGTCAAATTTTATTATAAAAAGAACCCCAAACCACCGAATCCTCCTCTTACGACCAAGGGAGGAGGAGTTGAGGGATGAATCAAGGATTTGATTCCCTGTTAAGACTAGTAGGGAATGAAGAAGGAAGCTGAATGTTCCCAGAAGAGTTAAATGCTAGGTTAGTTTACGGGAATACAGAAACAGCTTACTAGACTGGAAAAGTGTTCCCAAGAAGATGAATATTAGGTATGAATACTAAGTCAACATTCCCAAGGAGATGAAATACTAGGTACTGGGTCAGCTTTACTGGGATGGAAAGCCCCAAAATTTTAAAGAAAGGGAACAATAAATACCACCAGGTGTCTCACTGCAATGTTTGATCAGCAACCTAAGAAACAGGATCTAGCTCTGAGAAACAAGACCTTGATGCTAACAACAAAATATCACCAATAGTTACATAAACTTGCTTGTCTGTCAACCAATTATGTTTTGCTGAGCAGTCTAGCCCCCTCCTCCCCTAAACTATAGGATAAAAGACTTCCAAAGTGGGTGTTCAGGGCTCCCCACTTTCGATTGGCCTGGTGGGGGCCCGGATCTGAAATTGTCAATAAACTGCTCCCCACCTTCGATTGGCCTGGTGGGGGCCCGGATCTGAAATTGTCAATAAACTGCTCCCACCCTCAATTGGCTTGGTGGAGGGCCTGGATCCAAAATTATCAATAAACCTTTTTCTTTCTGAACTCCATCTGGTGGTCTCTATCGGCAGCTAAGTCCCTTACAGTCTGTGATAAGGAGAGGAGTCATGCACATCTAACTAAGATTGTGAAACTTTTGAGGCAATAGTTCCCCTTTAGAACTTGGCAAGAAATAAATATTATTTCTTCAAAATTTTTCAAATAAAGTAAATTCTGTCATTGCAATTCTTAAAGACGCTAGGCAAAAAATAAATAAATAAATAACAGTCAAGGAATGTTGAAAGTAAGTAACAAAGCCCAATTTCTTTTCCTCTTGAAATGATTTTTCATGGATCTTCTAAGAAGACTCCAAACCACTGACTTTTGAAAATCAGCTTGCAATTTCATGCACACTGTCTATAGTTGTCCAATTCACATAACCACATCCAGAATGTAGGATGCACTGGTATCAAAGTGCTGTTTCCAAAATATAAATATTTCAGTGCTGAAAGGTGGCATTTTCTTTTTCCTCACTAAGGCAAGAAACATGCAAAGATAAATGTTATGAATTGTTCCAGACATTTCCCTTTAGTGAAATACAAACTATAAACATCAATACCACATTCCACTAATAGCTTCAAGCATTGGCTTAAAGCATCATTAATTTTACATTTTTAAAAAGGTCTGAAAGTGTATACCTTGCATTTTACTGAAAGGTTCAGTCAATAAGTCCTCCTTGTTGCTTTCATTCTAAATGGCAAGACAAAAATGTAGTACTTGCATAAGTGTAAATATATATTTATTCATATGTGTATCTTAACATAAAGTTATGTAACAGAAAATAATAAGATACTATATTCTAGCCATTTTCAAAGTTTCATGTTTCAGGTGGGATGGTATTTTTTTAATTGATTTTTTTAATAGCTTTGTTTTAATCTCTCTTGTGGTATCAACACAAGGCAGAATGAAAATAAGCTCTGTGGAAGGCAAATGTGTCATTGGAAGAGATGTAATTCTTTATTTAAATAATTGTCCTTTAATTTTTCAACCTGTTTTGGCAAATAATCTATAATGCTCCTCTTCTGGTTAGGATTATGTTAATTGTTTTGCCCCACATGATGCCAATTTTTTAAAATGATTGCCATGCCTTTTAATAATTCTATCCCCCCCCCCATTATGTTGATTTACTGTTATGGGCATACAATGAGATGTCAAGGAATTTTGGCATTCACAGGGAAGTAATTATGTTGATCTAGCTCCAGTTTTGGATTTTAGCTTTCTAACCAAATATGGAAACTTGTGAGGTTCCTTAAATCACAAAAATTCTCTCACAGCAAGAATTCTTAACCTGTGTCTATAAATTTCCAGGACATCTGTAGACAGACTTTAGGAGGACTGCATAATCTCTGACACTATTAAAAAAAAAAAAAAAGGAAATTTTGTGTACTTTTTGTAAGAAAGAGATCCAAACCTTTCACCAGACTATTAGAGGTGTTTCTGACCCACAGTGTTTAAGAACTATTGTTCTATTCGGCAAGCTTGCTGTGCTAAGTTACTTCAGTAATGTCCCCTGTGCGACCCTGTGGACGGTAGTCTGCCAGGTTCTTCTGTCCATGAGATTCTCCAGGCAAGAAGACTAGAGTGGGTTGCCATGACCTCCTCCATGGGATGTTTCCAACTCAGGGGTTGAACCCACGTCTCATTATCTTTGCATTGGCAGGTGAGTTCTTTATCACAAGTGTCCCTGGGAATCCTGTTCTACTGGGTACTTCTAGCTAAATCTAATTTTAAAAGGCCTCAGTTGGTGGTAATTATTTTCTTCCAATGCTCTTTTCAAAATTGAATTCCATCAACCTGATATGTAAGATTCAAAGCCTTCTTTTAAAAAGATTGCATAAGAATCTAAGGAATAACACTGATTATCCATAGTCTTTTCTTACTTTACTTCAGAAATTTACAGTAAATTAATGAATACCTTCATGTTAATTTAAATTTTGACCAGAGTTAGGGTTTAAGTTTTTCAACTTTTTATTTCACGCAACCTATGGGTGAATTTAACTCAGATGACCATCATATCTACTACTGTGGGAAGGAATCCCTTAGAGGAATTGGAATAGCCATTATAGTCAACCAAAAAATCTTAAATGCAGTATTTGGATGCAACCTCAAAAACGACAGAATGATCTCTGTTCANGAGTTTACTCAAACTCATGTCCATTAAGTCAGTGATGCCATCCAACCACCTCATCCTCTGTCATCCCCTTCTCTTCCTACCTTCAATCTTTCCCAGGATCAGGGTCTTTTCTAATGAGTTCTTTGCATCAGGTAGCCAAAGTATTGGAGTTTCAGTTTCAACATCAGTCCTTCCAATGCATATTCAGGACTGATTTCCTTTAGTCTGATGTAGTAACCCCACTAAGAAGTGACACCATCAGGGTCTGGGCCCAAGCCTGGAAGGGAGGGGGCTGGTGCAAGGTGGTGGCCATGACTGCCCTGCTCTGCTGCCCCTAGGAGCGTCCCGTCTGAGTCCTGGACAGGAGCGGCTCCAAAACGAAGGTCATGCAGCCCAAGGTATGGNACCATCAGGGTCTGGGCCCAAGCCTGGAAGGGAGGGGGCTGGTGCAAGGTGGTGGCCATGACTGCCCTGCTCTGCTGCCCCTAGGAGCGTCCCGTCTGAGTCCTGGACAGGAGCGGCTCCAAAACGAAGGTCATGCAGCCCAAGGTATGGAACTGCAGGACTGGGTTTGAGTCCTCCCTCAAACCTCTAGGATTGAGGCCTCCCCGCCCTGCTTTTGCCCCACAGCCCCTGCCCCTCTGAGATGGCCAGCTGGCAGGCACCACCAAGAGGTAAGGCTCATGTGATGCATGGGGGGAGCCCCACCCTCAGCAACCCCACCCACTCTAGCCTGCACCTCTGACCCATCTTTTGAAGGCTGTTGTACTGCACAACAAGAGCAGTATTTTGCCCCCAGAGACTTCCCTGGTGGCTCAGAGGACCTGCTTGCGGGAGACCTGGGTTCGATCCCTGGGTCGGGAAGATCCCCTGGAGAAGGAAATGGCAATCCAGGCAAGTATTCTTGCCTGGAGAATCCCATGGATGGAGGAGCCTGGTAGGGTACAGTCCACGGAGTGGCAAAGAGTTGGATACGACGGAGCTACTTCACTTTCTTTCTTTCATTGGTACAAGATATCTGTAGGGTCTCCAGGGACAGCTCTGAAGAGGCTGGGACTGCTACTGGCCAAAGCTCAGCCCTTGAGGTCCCTGGCCAGGCAGCTGCTAGAGAGAAGACGTCCTTGTCTCTCGGGGAGTCTGGCTAGGTACCCCAGGAGGCTGGCCTGAAGCCTCCCTCCTGGGCTGGCTGGCAGGGGTGGGCGGCTGCAGACAGATCCCTGCAGGATCTGGTGGGCTCATCTGCCTGCCTCAGCCGCTTCCCTGTGCAGCCCCAGAAACAAGGAGCTGCTGGGAGGCAGCCCGAGAGACAGGGCAGAGGACTCAAGGTCATGTGGAAGGACGACCAGGGTTGGGGGAGCACAGAGCCTAGAATGACGCATTTGTTTGCTGAGGAAAGGCCATTGGAGCTGGGCTTTGAGGGCCAAAAAGTGGCAGGAAGGCCAGTGGAAAAGCCAGGAAACGCCAAGACAAGAGTGAGAGGGGATGATAGCCTGTCTGGGGAGCCCTCTGTGGCCGCGGAAGATGGGTAGCTGGGAGGCAGGCCCTGCAGAAGGTCCTCGGTTCAGAGACCTGGGGATTATGTGAAAGGGGGTGAGGACCCAGGGCAAGGGCAGGAAGAGGGGAACTGAGCTCAAGTCCGTAGGATTTCATAACCCGACACTTCCAGTTCACATGGTGTCAGGCACTCGGCAGCCGGCAGCCAGCCGTGTAGGAAGCGGTCTATTCCAGGGGGGCGTGGCCTCTGTTTCAATCCAGGCCCGGCCTCCACAGCCCAGGGGTTGCGGGGTGGTCCACCCTCCGCCCAACATCAGAGATGCCGCCGGGGCCGGGAAGCCGGGAGTGGAACACGCTGGACAAAGTGGCCATTATCCAGTCCTTAGACTCGGGGAGTTTCTGTTTCTGGTGGAACAGGTGAAAATAAGCAAAAGTAGAAACACGAGAAACGGAGCCTGCGGCAGAAAAAAGGCAGAAACAGACACGCCGAGCAAGGGAGAGAGGAGTGGATAGGACCGCTGCAAAGCAGGCGGAGACAGAGAAAACAGAGAGATGTGGGAGGGCCCGACCGCGCGGACACACCGAAGGAGGGGGCGGAGCTGGAAACGGGAGGGGAAGGGAAGCCCTGCAGAGAGGCAGGGGAGGACGGGCTGGGTCGCCCCCCAACCCCCCCCCCCCACCCATG
>SJYW01003579.1:74491-118539 GCA_006410735.1 Raphicerus campestris
TCTAGGAAGCCCTCCTAGGCCTAAGGTCTGGCCATGTGGGCAGCTGGTGCAGCCACATGATCCCTGGGAAGAGCACTGGAAGCGGAGTCCAGGGGGTCTAGTCGTGGCTCTGATTCGTGGTGGGCGAGTACTAACCTTCCAGCTTACATGTCACCTCATCTAGGAAGCCCTCCTAGGCCTAAGGTCTGGCCATGTGGGCAGCTGGTGCAGCCGCATGATCCCTGGGAAGAGCACTGGAAGCGGAGTCCAGGGGGTCTAGTCGTGGCTCTGATTCGTGGTGGGCGAGTACTAACCTGAGCTGCTTCTCTGACCTGCCTTTTGTCTGCCGGTCCTTCTCCGTCACATCTCAGCTTCTCTGTTGCCTGCTATGCAGACTTCTTGGACCCCTCCTCTCCATCTACCCTCCTCCTCGTGCTAAGAATGACTCCCTCAGTGTCCCTGGGCTCCTCCCAGGGCGGGGTTCCTGCCTGCCTGGTGGCCACGACGTCCCCATGCCTTCATGACGTGAACTTCCGAATGAATGATTCATGAGAACCATGATGCTCGTCTGTAGAAGAGAAAGAGGAGGAATTCTGCCCTCCCGGGACATTTGTGAGCTTTGGCTCAGTTCAAAGTTTGCTTTTCCCTGGCTCTCAGTACTCAGCTCTACTGTGATTATAAATATCGACTGTGGGGACTCCACTTCCCCGGAGGCTGTTCTAATGGGATCCCGGCAGGCCCAGCACCTGAAGGCTGCCTTGGAGAAACCTGGGCGCTGGTGGGAGGGTGGAGGATGTTGGGGGGGTGGCTGGCAGCGATCCCCAACCCTTTTGGCATGGGGAACCAGTTTCAGGAAAGACAGTTTTTCCATGGATGGGTTGGGGAGGGATGGCTTCGGGAGGATTCAAGTGCCTTACATGTATTGTGCACTTAATTTCTATTATTATTCCATCAGCTCCACCGCAGGTCATCAGGCATTAGATCCTGGAGGTTGGGGACCCCTGTGCTGAAGGATTGATAGAATCAGACTGAGGGTACAGGCCCAAGAGCCAGACTGAAAACTCTTCCCTCACGGCCCCAAACACCAGATGGAGCCCCAAGTCACAGCTGCCGATGAAGCAAGAACAGGGTGGAGGGGGCCGTGCGGGGCCAGCAGAAGGGCAGGCCTGGGGCCTGTACACGCGGATAGAGCAGCTAGTGGCCCCCGCCCTGGGCATCACGCAGATCCCCTCTGTCTCCCTCCCGTGTTGTCTCCCCAGCTAGCCCGCGAGCAGCAGAGCAGGCTTAAGGAAAGAGAACAGAGACTTTGGGGAGGCGTATTCAACCCCAGGCTGGGGAGAATCTTACACAGCCAGGAAGGAGGGGAGAGGGAGCCAGGGTTGGGGGGAGGCTGGGAGCGGAGGAGAGAAGCCCCTTCCCTACTGACTCCTACAGACAGAGGCGGCCTGGGATGCATCCCAGTCGGCTCTGCATCACTGGCCCCAGTCTTGATGTCCACGGACCCAGCTGAGTTGGGTTCCACCCCACAGGGCCCCCGTACCTGATGAGCCTTCTCTTTCGCCTGTGGAGGAGGGGGGCGGAGACCAGAAGGGCAGAAGGGAGAGGGGCTTGGCTGAAGGACTCCAGCCCACACCAACCCTGAGAGATCACACTGCAGGTCTCCCGGTACACCTCTACCCACCCTTCAGGGCTGAGCTTCAAGGCTGCCACCTCCAGAAAGCCCACCCTGCCCATCCCTCCTCTTCTCTCTCTCCTTCCATCAAGTCATAAGGCTGGGCCCTCATCTCCTCTTCTATCTGGATCTCAGGTTTCTTCCAGGAGGGGCAGCTTCCTCTGCAGAGGCTGTGAACCCGAAAGTCACATCAACAGGTGATGTTTTTGAGCACCTCCCATGGGCCCAGTGCCTTGAAAATAAGGGCACTCACTCTATGTCTCTGGATCTCCCCCTCTGGCCCTGGGATGTGGGCAATGAGGCCATCCCCGCTTTGCCAATAGGAAAACTAAGCCACTTACCCAACAGGTATCTCAGAGCTAGGCACGGAGCAGCAGGAATTTTACCCACCTCACCCTCCAAAAATAAGGCATGAGCACTCAGGGCTGATAAATGACCTTATAACAAAGTTGCTTAAAATAATGGGAATTGACTGCTTTTCCTGGTCAGAGGACTGACTGAGCTCTGCCGGGATGTTCTTGTGCTCCATGCAGTGTAGCTGAGGACCCTCAGTGGCTGTATTTGGCTGGGAGCCCAGCTAGGGCTTCTCACCCTTGAGGGTCTCTCCACGTGGCCTCTCATCACTCTGTGGTCTTGCCATGGCACTGGCATCCATCAAGAGCCATTCCAAGGAGACTAGTCCTAGTGTGGAAGACCCTCTCGGACATTTGCTCGCATCATCCTTCCTAACATTTCATTGGCCAAAGTAAGCCATATGTCCGTCACTAGATCTGTTCATTGGGGTCATCCGTGTGACTGTCCACCATGGGCGTGTCTACCTTTGTAGAAATGGCGCTAACTGCAACTGTGGATCCTCTCTACCTGTCAGGTCAAGGTAAGCTGAGTTAGTCAAAAGCAGTTTGAAGTGACTTCTGATCCCCTTGCTCTGAACCTAAGACCTAGNTACCTTTGTAGAAATGGCGCTAACTGCAACTGTGGATCCTCTCTACCTGTCAGATCAAGGTAAGCTGAGTTAGTCAAAAGCAGTTTGAAGTGACTTCTGATCCCCTTGCTCTGAACCTAAGACCTAGCTGGAATTGGGACCTGTCCGATTAATGGAATCTGCAGATGGAGCTGGCAAGGAGACACCCAGCTCCAACCTTTGTGTGCAGCACCCTGGGGGCCTGGGCTTTTGAGAAAAAGACCCCTCTTGTGGGACACCTGTTGCTAAATCAGTGGACGATGGAGTGGTATTTTCTTTCCTACCAGGAGTGTAACAGCAGGGGTTTCCCCTCAATGCAGGGCTTTGCTGCTTGGAGAGGGCGGGTGAGAAGAATCTCCCCCTCCCTTTCCCCACCTCCCCATCTGTCCCTTCCTCTTTCTATTTCCCCATTTCTGGTTCAGAAATTTAGACTAAATGACCTTTAAAACCTTTAAGATGTTTATTCTTCCATCAACATCCTTTCGGGACCAGGTTAGGCTTTATTTCTTGAATGCCTAGTAGGTAGCAATGGCAACCCACTCCGGTACTCTTGTCTGGAAAATCCCATGGACCTAGGAGCCTGGTAGGCTACAGTCCATGAGGTCACAGAGAGTCAGACGTGACTGAGCGGCTTCANGTTTATTCTTCCATCAACATCCTTTCGGGACCAGGTTAGGCTTTATTTCTTGAATGCCTAGTAGGTAGCGATGGCAACCCATTCCGGTACTTTTGTCTGGAAAATCCCATGGACCTAGGAGCCTGGTAGGCTACAGTCCATGAGGTCACAGAGAGTCAGACGCGACTGAGCGGCTTCACTTAGCAGGTGCCTGGGCACTTTATCTGCTCTCACCCTCGAAGCTCCCTGAATTTCATAGACTGGCCTTTGAGGTTTGGCTCCTGGTCCGTCTCTGAGCTGCATGGTGGTTGTCATGAGACGGTTCACTAGACATCTCCGGTTTCGCTCCCTTAACACGTGGGAAGGCTGCCTACCTTTCTTTACTTTGATGTTATGCTTACTCTGGTCAAATCAGCATGAGCAGTGCTCTCATGCGTCGCTTCCAAGAGAGGCTTTAAAGTCAGCGTGTAAGTCCCCACACTGCCTTTCTTCCCATCCATGGTGGTCAGAGAAGCACATGTTGAAATGGAGTTTCTGATAGACTACGATCTGGTGTGATTATAGGTCCAGAGCCCCTGCCCTGGATGTGTGATGAAGTGGGAAATAGACTTGTGTTAGGTCACTGAGATTTGAGGAATGTTTGTCACTGCAGCTTAACATAAAGCCTCTGCTGACTGATACACACACTCGGGTTCAACACAAGAGACCGTAGGGCTGCTAGAACCACCTATCTAGTTCTCATAACCAACCTTTCAGGAAAATGGCAAGCTCTTTCAAAATCCTTTTGATAAATTCCATGGAAGTCAATATGGGTCTTGGTGACTAATTGGTTATGGAGGGGTGTGGGAAATGAAGGAGCTGGGCTCCAAAACCAGAAGGCAACCCCCTCCCTTAATTCATCCATGAACCAACCAGGAAAAAGGACTTCTTCTATCCAAGGCTACTGGGAATATTAGGGATTTATTTTCCCCCTCCCCCTCTTCCTCTCTCTCTTTCCTGTCTTCCTCCTTCCCTCCCTTTCTTTCCTTCCTCTTTCCCCCTCCTCTCTTTCCTTCCTTTCTTCTTTTTTAAAGCACTGCTTTCCAAAGTTGTGTTAAGCTAGAACTGTTGCTACTGTGTTCTTCCCCTAAGACAACTCCACTGAAACACTTCAGCAGGCCCCACTTTCTGACCTGAGGAGGCACCTCTCTTGATTGCATACCGATGATTGCTTTATAAAATATTTTTAAACCCTGACAGCTCTCCAGGAGCAAAGCCTGTTGTCAGAAGAGTGCAGTGGCTTTCAACTTCTCTTGACCTTTAAGGAAAAGTATTTTGAAATGTGTTGTTTATTCTCCATGTCCACCAAGCATGTGGAGAATGCAAGGTGGCATCATATTGTCAGTTACATTATTTCTGGCTTAGAGCTTCACTGACCTGGCCGAGATTCTATTACCTGCAGGAATAGGGTTGTGCATCTCTTCTTCTCCAAGGGCTGGTGTGAGAGTCCAGCCAGGGAAGTAGGAAATCCATCTCTAGGCTTAATGCTGATGGCCCAGATGCATGGTGCATGGATCCAGGAGCTTAAGACCCAGCATTTCCACACCATCTTCTTCACCAGTTTATTAAAATGTCATACTTTTTATGAGCATCTTGGCCAACTTCTTCACTTGGCATGGGGCAAACGGAAGCCTAGAGGGCACAAGGCCAGGTCAGGGCCTCTCGGTGGGTTAGGACCTACCTGGAGGTGACAGCACAAATGACAGGTGGCATGGAAAGAGCTTGGGCTTAGCGCTGGTCACACTGAACTTAGGACTTCAGTTCTGTTACTTAGTCACTGACTTCCTCCTGGTCAGCTTCAGGTCTCTCACCTCTAAAATGGGAACTATAATGATCATCAACATTCATAGGCCACTAAATGCAAGTTCTCTATTTCAAGTCACTTTTTACAATAGCACTCTGAGATAGGTACTGTTATCATCAGCCCAATTTTCAGATGAGGGAAGTCAAGGACCGAGGAGTCATAAGATTTGCCTGAGGTCACAAAGAAGAACACAAACTCCAACCCAGTCATGTTGGGGGACATGGTACTTTCCTGCCTGGAGAGTTGCTTGGGAGGATTAAAGTGCTGGAATACACATCAGGGCTTGATATGGGGGTGTGCTCAGTGAAGATGGCTGTTATTGTCCATCAAAAAACCCCCACCTATTCTAGAAGCAGTCAGCCTGGAACTGCACACGAAGCCTTTTGCCCGCTCATTAGGATTGCTCACTCCCCCTTCCAGGAACTCGCGTGCTCCCAGGTACTCTATCACACCTTGTCTAGGAGAAGGTGGAGATTTGGGATCTGAGCCTTAATAAACAGCTCACTTAGCAAACAGGAAGCCGTTGGGAGGATGCACCAGGCAGAGCGAGCAATACTGGCAAAAGCCTAGAGGTGCAAAAGTGTGTGTCTGCAAGTAGAGGCCGGCCGGGGTGGGAGCGGGAGGTGGTGGTGGTGGTGAGGCTGTTGAATTTGATTCAGATGCTTGTTGCTAGGGGATCTTCTCCGCCCCTCCTCCTTCAACCTCTTCGAAAACCGGACTTCAGGCGCCACCTGGTGGCAGCCTCTGAGACCAACAGGGCAGAAACCAATGGGAGTAAGTGCTACCCACACTTCTGTCCCCTGAACTATCGCTTCGTGCCTCTCTCCTTGGAAATGGACTTGTTATAAAAACGATAGAACAATCATCAAGAAATTTTTATTTAAGGATTACATTTTGCCGTTATCAAAACAAACCATGGTCATTGCAGATAACTGGGGAAAATATACAAAAGTTTAATCAAGAGGGAAATAGTCGCCCTTCGCTCCATTGCTCAGAGTAACCACTATTAAGTTACTGACGTCTTTTTTCTTTTAATTTGTTATCCAAATTTTTATTGAAATATATATAACCTACAGAAAAGCCCAACTCATACAAGTTGATGAGTTATAACAAAGTGAAAATATCAGTGAGACCATCATTGGGTCCAGAAATAGAGCAATACCAGAATCCTAGAAGTCTCTTTTTGTCCCTTTCCAACCACATCCACCAACCTCCTTCCCAACTGTAGCAACTAAGCTGACTTCCAATATCACAAAGTTCTGGAAATTTATGTAAAAATAAAAATATGCTCTATGGCTAGCTTCTTTTGCCAAAGGATGTGCTGGAGTACTCAGTCTTTTTCACTTATCTATTGTGGCTCAAATGATCAATTCCCTGATGACGCCTGAAGTTGCTCAATTCTTTATGTTCATTAGCTATTTGGATATCTTCTTTTGTGAATGACTATCTGTGTCTTTTCCCATTTTTGAGCATCTCTTTGTTATATAAAGAATTCTTCATATTTTCAAGATACAAGTCTTTTGTGGATTCGACATATATTGACTAAGACACTGACATCTTTGAATCCAGAGATTTTCTCTGCATGTAATTTTCATGTAATCCACATACAATGAGGATTAGTGTGTGTGTATGTGTGTGTGCATGCACTGTGTGCTAAGTTGCTTCAGTTGGGTCTCTTTGTGACCCTGTGGACCATAGCCCACTGGGCTCCTCTGTGCATGGGATTCTCCAGGGAAAAATACTGGAGTGGGTTGCCATGCCCTCCTCCAGGGGATCTTCTCAACCCAGGGGTTGAACCTGCATTTCTTATGTCTCCTGCATTGGCAGGCAGGTTCTTTACCACTAGCACCACCTGGGAAGCATATATATGTATATATATATAAGGTATAAATACATATACATATATATGGACATAGTTATGTTTAAACATATGTGGCTTATGTTTTGTGAACAAAGGCTTGGTGTGGGGTTACTGTGGGTTTGGGAGCTGGGTGTAAGTGTCAGATAATCCTGAGTTTGATTCGTATCTTTGCCTTTACGAGCTGTGTGACTTAGGCAAATAACTTCTCTGGGCAGCAATTTCCTTCACCATCTGTAAAATGTGCTGATCTCAGGGCCGCTGTGAAGCTTAAATGACACAACATATGCAAAATACTTGGTACAGTACTCAGGACAGAGAGGCTTCTCACTGATACTAGGTCACCATGGACAACCTAGCCTGCCTTTCTGATTCACAGCAGAAACCTCCAGAAATGGGATGAATTTCTGGAACCAGGGGTAGGAAGAGCCTCGAGGTGGATAGAGTTTGCCAAAACTAGAGGAAAATTTCAACCAAGATCTCATGACTCCAGCATCACAGCTGTTCTCATTGTCTCTAGCTTCTCCCAGGCCTTGCTTACTCGGAACAGTCTTTAAGCATTGTGATTACCAGGCTTGCCCCAGTTTCCTCGATGTTACACCATCAGGATGATGTTTATCCTACACAGCGAAAGCTGTGATTGACATTTGCCATAATTTCCCTAAGTATTTTCTTATCGTCAAATATCTGCGCAACTTAATTCTTTTGTTCATTCATTTGGCTCATTCATTCACTCATTAATCAATCAAAGAAATGGTTGTTGAATGCCTACTCTCTGCCAGGCACTGACTGGGTGCTGGGATATGGTAAACGAGGGCAGGGCACCCTTACCTGTGGCATTGGGACTCTGGTTGGTGAGACAGTCCATCATAAGTAAACAAACAAAGAAAAATCTCTGACTCTAAGACGTGCTGAGTGTGTGAAGGAAAGAGAGGCACTTCTTGATGTATTTGTGTTTGGGGAAGTGTTTCTGGTCCCTGAGTCTCTGCTGCTCTTTGCTCCTCTGCAGCCATAGCTGAAGCTTCTCTGTGAGGAGACCCACAAGGGCTTGGATTTTCCACCAACACATTTTAGAATTTCCTGAGAAGTCAGAGGTCACCACAGCATTCAGAGCCTCGCCTGGGAGCCCTAATGGGATTTGCCTCTAAGGCTTGTGTCTCCACAATTCTAGTCTGTTCCCTGCCCTCTTGAAAAGCCTTATGGCTTTTGTTGCTGTTCAGTCCCTCAGTCATGTCTGACTCTTTGCGACCCCGTGGACTGCAGCACGCCAGGCTTACCTGTCCATCACCAACTCTCAGAGCTTGCCCAAACTTATCTCCATTGAGTCGGTGATGCCATCCAACCATCTCATCCTCTGTCTTTCCCTTTTCTTCCTGCCTTCAATCATTCTCAGTATCAGGGTCTTTTCCAATGAGTCAGTTCTTTGCATCAGGTGGCCAAAATACTGGCGCTTCAAACTTCAGCATCAGTCCTTCCAATGAATATTCAGGGTTGATTTCCTTTAGGATTCACCGGTTTGATCTCCTTGCAGTCCAGGGGACTGTCATGGGTTTTCTCCAGCACCACAATTTGAAAGCACCAATTTATCCCCTCCCCCCTCCTTTTTTACAGGATTAATAAATTTTATTTTTTCTTCCAGTTTTATTGTGATATAATTGACATAAGCTGTATATAAGTTTGTGTACAACATAATGATCTATTTGCGTACATCACAAAGTGATGAGCACAACAATTTACTGAACATCCATCATCCCAGATAGGTACAAAATTAAAGAACAGAAAAAAATGTTTTCTTGTGATGAGAACACAGGATTTACTCTAAAATGTTTATATATATCACACAATGGTATTAATTATATTTAACATATAATAGGTTATATTCCTAGTACTTATTTACCTCATAGATGAAAGTTTGTATCTTTTGACTGCCTTAATCCAGTTTCCCTCCCCCAAACCCTTCACCTCCCCAACTGTGTGTGCTGAGCTTAGTCACTCAGTCCTGTCTGATTCTTTGCGACCCCATGAATTGCAGCGCGCCAGGCCTCCCTGTCCATCACCAACTCCCAGAGTTCACTCAGACTCAATGGTTGCAGCCATGAAATTAAAAGACGCTTACTCCTTGGAAGGAAAATTATGACCAACCTAGATAGCATATTCAAAAGCAGAGACATTGCTTTGCCAACAAAGTCCATCTAGTCAAGGCTATGGTTTTTCCTGTGGTCATGTATGGATGTGAGAGTTGGACTGTGAAGAAAGCTGAGCACCAAAGAATTGATGCTTTTGAACTGTGGTGTTGGAGAAGACTCTTGAGAGTCCCTTGGACTGCAAGAAGATCTAACCAGTCCATTTTAAGGAGATCAGTCCTGGGTGTTCTTTGGAAGGAATGATGCTAAAGCTGAAACTCCAGTACTTTGGCCACCTCATGCGAAGAGTTGACTCATTGGAAAAGACTCTGATGCTGGGAGGGATTAGAAGCAGGAGGAGAAGGGGATGACAGAGAATGAGATGGCTGGATGGCATCACCGACTCAATGTGGTAACCACAAATCTGTCCTCTTTTTCTCTGAATTTGTTTTTGAAGTATAATTGACATAACTAACATAACAGCATTATGTTAGTTCTTGATACACAGCACAGTGATTTGATATTTCTGTACATTTCAAGCTGGTTACCGTAACCATTCCCTTCTTAAACTTACTTGTACTGCACCTTTTCCTCAGCTCCCTCTCAGCACAGGGCCTCCATTAGCCCTGGGAGCCTTTGAACCAATCAGCAAAGGTGCCCCTTTCTGCGGAACAAGGCCTCAGTGGGTGAGGCTTGGTGGGCAGAGTGCAAGTTGCATTTCAACCCCCTTGAGGCCCCCGGCTCATCTGCATGACTGTTCAGGCTGCCATGCCCACAGCCTCTGGAATGACTACCCCACCTGCTTTCTTTTTATTTATGTATCTATTTGTTTGACTCTGGGTCTTAGTTATGATGTGCAGGAACTTTGATCTTTGTTATGGCATGTGGGATCTAATTACCTGACCAGGAATTAAACCCGGGCTCCCAGCATCAGGAGCATTGAGTCTTAGCCACTGGACCAACAAGGAAATCCCTTTCCTTCTATCTACCCGATTCTTACTCCATCTTGAAGACTCAGTTTATATTCCCTCTCTTATATGAAGTTTTATCTAACTTTCTAATTCATAGTAAATTCTCCATTCTTTGAACTCCTAATTTTTTTAACTCTTTGGCTATTTGGCACTGAATTGCATACTTCCTTGTGATTCCTCTGCTTTTCCTCTCTTGTATCATTATTTCATCTGGAAAGTGTGGCTACCAGCAAGGGCCGCCACAGCCACTGTCCTCGGTATGAGGTGCTATCCCTTCCCAGCCCCATTCCCTGAAAAAACCGGAATGTGGTTCCCCGAGGCAAGACGGGAAAGCCCTCTCCTTGGATTGGCTTTAAAAATACATGGCAACCCCAAAAGAATTGAGTGCAGGGAGTGGAATAGGTATTTGTGTATTCATGTCCATATCAGCATCATTCACAATAGACAACATGTGGAAACAAGCCAAATGCCCACTGTGTAAGGCATGCGATTCTAATAATATTACAACATGGATGAACCCCAAAGGCATTATGCTGAGTGAATAAGATAGACACGAAGGGATAAATGTTGGATGATTCCACTTATATGAGGCAGTTAATCAAATTCATATAGACAGAAAGGAGAATGGAGGTCCAGGGGCTGTGAGTTAAGAGTTTAATGGGTACAGAGTTTCAGTTGGAGAAGATGAAAAAGTTCAGAAGATAAATGGTGATGTTTGCACAATGTGACTGTGTTAACGCCCTTGCTGCTGCTGCTGGTGCTGCTAAGTCACTTCAGTCGTGTCTGACTCTGTGCGACCCCAGAGATGGCAGCCCACCAGGCTCCCCCGTCCCTGGGATTCTCCAGGCAAGAACACTGGAGTGGGTTGCCATTTCCTTCTCCAATGCATGAAAAGTGAAAGTGAAGTGGCTCAGTTGAGTCCGACTCTATGTGATCCCATGGACTGCAGCCTACTAGGCTCCTCCAACTATGGGATTTTCCAGGCAAGAGTACCGGAGTGGGGTGCCATTGCCTTCTCCCTTGGCTCTACCTAAAAAAAAAATGGTTAAAATGACACATTTTATGTGTATTTTATTGATACCAAATTTCTTTCTTAATGACATAATATGAAAAGGGGCTGGTTGATGTCCTCAACTAAACCGCGAATCTGCAGGTTTCCCATGGCTTCCCCCTTCCTTTGCGAGCTCCCAACAGGGAAAGTTGTCCCCCCCTCTCAGTCTGGGGGCTCTCGCAGGATGAGAAAGCGATTTCCTCAAACGAGTAGCCGCTCCTTGAGGGTCTGGACTTGCTATCTCCATCATCAGGCTGAGATTCTTTCTGAGGGTGGAAGTGCCTAGAATGGATGAGGTTGTGCCTCCTCCATCGGATCAGGAATTATCCCAGTGAGTGCGCGTGGAGTGGAGGAAAGTGGGTTTCCTGTTTGAAACTATCGTCTCTCCGACCCAGTCCTGGGGCTCAGAAGCCCCGCAAGCTCCGATAGCTGTTCCATCCTCAAGCTCACCTCCAGCCTGTTGGCTCCAAGTTCTGCGAGCTCAGCTACTCAGCATGCTCTCCTAGTGGGAGGCTGCTTCCGCCCTCTTCCAAGATGTCCGCCGTCGCCTCTGTGACAGGCCTGACCACGTGAGCAGCCTCGCCTATGAGGTCGCCGGGCCTGTGACGGCGACTGTCCCTTCTCGGGCCCCGTCCAGTGGGCGACTGCCCTTGTCAACCGGAGCCTGAGCGATCATGGCAACCGGCTCGGGAGGGGAGCGCGCGGCAGCGGTGGCAGCGACGGCAGTTTGGTCGGGGGCCGGGGCGGCGGAGCGGCGGCGGCGGCGGCTCCGTCACTGGCGTTGGCACCAGCCCTGAGGGCCATGCTGCGGGGCAGCCCCGAGAGGGAGCTGGCGGCCTGGTGGGAGGCGGAGGCCGTGGCCGCGACCAAAGCGCAGGCGGCGAAGGAGCAGGTCCGCGTGGACCCCGGCGCGGCCGGGGAACCGGAGCGCAAGGCGGGGGAGGAGCAGCCCAAGGAGCCGGCCCCGGCGCCACCCTGCGCGGCCGAGGAAGGTGACGCCCGCATTCCCCCGCGGCCTCCGCCCACGCTGCCCGTGTCCCTGGCGAAGCCGGAGCCGGTGTCTGGCCTCTGCCCGCATGGGAAGTCTAGGATCAAGGGCCGCAGTTGCAAGCGGAGCTCGGGACAGCCCGACGAGTACTGCTCTCTGCGGCCGGTCACCGTGGACAGCTCCAAGGCCAGGACCTCCCTGGACGCCCTGAAGATCAGCATCCGCCAGCTCAGGTGGAAGGAGGTGAGGCCCGGCCCGGCCGCGTGGGCACAGGGGGGTGGACTGGAAGACCTCAGAGGAGCCTGGCTCAGGCCAGGTCTCAGGGCCAAGCTCCTGCTGTGTGCCACGCTTGTCAGCCTCTAACTGCTTCTCCTCCAAAGCCTAGGCCCCAAGTCACTTCCTCAAGACTGCTCTAGATCCCTCCAGGTCGAGTTAGTTTGTCCTTCCCCTAGCTCCCCTGCACCTGCCTACCTTTGACTCCATGATCTCCCGCCATCAGCACTCGCCTCCCCCACATTATAGATATTTGTTTATATGTCTGTCTCCTCCGGCAGCTGAGAGTCCCAGAAGCCGTCGATCCTCTCTCTCTTTCATTTCTTCCTTAAGTTTTATTTGTTTAGCATTTACTGGGTGGCCCCTTGCGGAGATCCAACCGTTTGTACTTTGGAGGCCGACAGACTAGGGTCTCAGCATCATGTCACTTAGCTGTGTGACCTTGAGCAACTTGCTTCTCTTCTTTAGCCTATTTCTTCCTCTGTAAAGTCAGGCCAAATGTACCTATTTCATAGTTTTCTTAGTATTAGAAGACTCACTGTGTATTATAATATAACCCAAGTCTGCAATAAATGGGAACTCATCTTACCACGCACTCCTTCCTCTCTTTTCCACCAGCACCAGCAGATCACCACCAGTGATTGCCAACAGTGTAGGTGCTGGGTTTTTTGTGTCCCAAGGCTTGGCATATAAACTGGCATCAGGAACTGGTGAGCAAAAGNTGCTGCTAAGTCGCTTCAGTCGTGTCTGACTCTGTGCGACCCCAGAGATGGCAGCCCACCAGGCTCCCCCGTCCCTGGGATTCTCCAGGCAAGAACACTGGAGTGGGTTGCCATTTCCTTCTCCAATGCATGAAAAGTGAAAGTGAAGTGGCTCAGTTGAGTCCGACTCTATGTGATCCCATGGACTGCAGCCTACTAGGCTCCTCCAACTATGGGATTTTCCAGGCAAGAGTACCGGAGTGGGGTGCCATTGCCTTCTCCCTTGGCTCTACCTAAAAAAAAAATGGTTAAAATGACACATTTTATGTGTATTTTATTGATACCAAATTTCTTTCTTAATGACATAATATGAAAAGGGGCTGGTTGATGTCCTCAACTAAACCGCGAATCTGCAGGTTTCCCATGGCTTCCCCCTTCCTTTGCGAGCTCCCAACAGGGAAAGTTGTCCCCCCCTCTCAGTCTGGGGGCTCTCGCAGGATGAGAAAGCGATTTCCTCAAACGAGCAGCCGCTCCTTGAGGGTCTGGACTTGCTATCTCCATCATCAGGCTGAGATTCTTTCTGAGGGTGGAAGTGCCTAGAATGGATGAGGTTGTGCCTCCTCCATCGGATCAGGAATTATCCCAGTGAGTGCGCGTGGAGTGGAGGAAAGTGGGTTTCCTGTTTGAAACTATCGTCTCTCCGACCCAGTCCTGGGGCTCAGAAGCCCCGCAAGCTCCGATAGCTGTTCCATCCTCAAGCTCACCTCCAGCCTGTTGGCTCCAAGTTCTGCGAGCTCAGCTACTCAGCATGCTCTCCTAGTGGGAGGCTGCTTCCGCCCTCTTCCAAGATGTCCGCCGTCGCCTCTGTGACAGGCCTGACCACGTGAGCAGCCTCGCCTATGAGGTCGCCGGGCCTGTGACGGCGACTGTCCCTTCTCGGGCCCCGTCCAGTGGGCGACTGCCCTTGTCAACCGGAGCCTGAGCGATCATGGCAACCGGCTCGGGAGGGGAGCGCGCGGCAGCGGTGGCAGCGACGGCAGTTTGGTCGGGGGCCGGGGCGGCGGAGCGGCGGCGGCGGCGGCTCCGTCACTGGCGTTGGCACCAGCCCTGAGGGCCATGCTGCGGGGCAGCCCCGAGAGGGAGCTGGCGGCCTGGTGGGAGGCGGAGGCCGTGGCCGCGACCAAAGCGCAGGCGGCGAAGGAGCAGGTCCGCGTGGACCCCGGCGCGGCCGGGGAACCGGAGCGCAAGGCGGGGGAGGAGCAGCCCAAGGAGCCGGCCCCGGCGCCACCCTGCGCGGCCGAGGAAGGTGACGCCCGCATTCCCCCGCGGCCTCCGCCCACGCTGCCCGTGTCCCTGGCGAAGCCGGAGCCGGTGTCTGGCCTCTGCCCGCATGGGAAGTCTAGGATCAAGGGCCGCAGTTGCAAGCGGAGCTCGGGACAGCCCGACGAGTACTGCTCTCTGCGGCCGGTCACCGTGGACAGCTCCAAGGCCAGGACCTCCCTGGACGCCCTGAAGATCAGCATCCGCCAGCTCAGGTGGAAGGAGGTGAGGCCCGGCCCGGCCGCGTGGGCACAGGGGGGTGGACTGGAAGACCTCAGAGGAGCCTGGCTCAGGCCAGGTCTCAGGGCCAAGCTCCTGCTGTGTGCCACGCTTGTCAGCCTCTAACTGCTTCTCCTCCAAAGCCTAGGCCCCAAGTCACTTCCTCAAGACTGCTCTAGATCCCTCCAGGTCGAGTTAGTTTGTCCTTCCCCTAGCTCCCCTGCACCTACCTTTGGCTCCATGATCTCCCGCCATCAGCACTCGCCTCCCCCACATTATAGATATTTGTTTATATGTCTGTCTCCTCCGGCAGCTGAGAGTCCCGGAAGCCATCGATCCTCTCTCTCTTTCATTTCTTCCTCAAGTTTTATTTGTTTAGCATTTACTGGGTGGCCCCTTGCGGAGATCCAACCGTTTGTACTTTGGAGGCCGACAGACTAGGGTCTCAGCATCATGTCACTTAGCTGTGTGACCTTGAGCAACTTGCTTCTCTTCTTTAGCCTATTTCTTCCTCTGTAAAGTCAGGCCAAATGTACCTATTTCATAGNTGGTGGTAATTATTTTCTTCCAATGCTCTTTTCAAAATTGAATTCCATCAACCTGATATGTAAGATTCAAAGCCTTCTTTTAAAAAGATTGCATAAGAATCTAAGGAATAACACTGATTATCCATAGTCTTTTCTTACTTTACTTCAGAAATTTACAGTAAATTAATGAATACCTTCATGTTAATTTAAATTTTGACCAGAGTTAGGGTTTAAGTTTTTCAACTTTTTATTTCACGCAACCTATGGGTGAATTTAACTCAGATGACCATCATATCTACTACTGTGGGAAGGGATCCCTTAGAGGAATTGGAATAGCCATTATAGTCAACCAAAAAATCTTAAATGCAGTATTTGGATGCAACCTCAAAAACGACAGAATGATCTCTGTTCATTTTCAAGGCAAACCATTCAGTAACACTGAAGAAGCTGAAGTTGAACGGTTCTATGAAGACCTCCAAGACCTTGTAGAACTAACACCCAAAAAAGAAGTCCTTTTCATTACAGGGGACTGGAATGCAAAAATAGGAAGTCAAGAAACAACTTGAGTAACAGGCAAATTTGGCCTTGGAGTACAGAATGAAACATAGCAAAGGCTAATAGAGTTTTCCCAAGAGAACACACTAGTCATAGAAAACACCCTTTCCAACAACACAAGAGAAGACTGTACACATGGGCATCACCAGATGGCTGACACTGAAATAAGACTGATTATATTCTTTGCAGCCAAAGATGGAGAAGCTCTATACAGTCAACAAAAACAAGACCAGGAGCTGACTGTGCCTCAGATCATGAACTCCTTATTGCTAAATTCAGACTTAAATTGAAGAAAGTGCGAAACAGCACTAGACCATCCAGGAATGACCCAAATCAAATCCCTTATGATTATACAATGGAAGTGAGAAACAGATTTAAGGGACTAGATGTGATAGACAGAGTGCCTCCATCCTGTGGATGGAGGTTCGTGACATTGTATAGGACACAGGGATCAAGACCATCCCCAAGAAAAAGAAATGCAAAAAGGCAAGATGGCTGTCTGAGGAGGCCTTACAAATAGCTGTGCAAAGAAAAGAAGTGAAAAGTAAAGGAGAAAAGAAAAGATATAAGCATCTGAATGCAGAGTTCCAAAGAATAGCAAGGAGAGGTAAGAAAGCCTTCCTCAGCAAACAATGTAAAGAAATAGAGGAAAACAATAGATTGGGAAAGACTAGTGATCTCTTCAAGAAAATTAGATATACCAAGGGAGCATTTCAGGCAAAGAAGGGATCAATAAATGACAGAGATGGTATGGACTTAACAGAAGCAGGAGATATTAGGTGGCAAGAATACACAGAAGAACTGTACAAAAAGGATCTTCACAACCCAGATAACCATGATGGTGTGATCACTCACTTAGAGCCAGACATCCTGGAATTTGAGATCAAGTGGGCCTTAGGAAGCATCACTATGAACAAAGCTAGTGGAGTGATGGAATTCCAGTTGAGCTATTTCAGATCCTGAAAGATGATGCTGTGAAAGTGCTGCACTCAATATGCCAGCAAATTCGGAAAACTCAGCAGTGGCCACGGGACTGGAAAAGGTTAGTTTTCATTCCAATCCCAAAGAAAGGCAATGCCAAAGAATGTTCAAACTACCACACAATAGAATTCATCTCACACACTAGTAAAGTAATGCTCAAATTCTCAAGCCAGGCTTCAGCAATATGTGAACCATGAACTTTCAGATGTTCAAGCTGGTTTTAGAAAAGATAGAGGAACCAGAGGTTAAACTGCCAGCATTCACTGGATCATCGAAAAAGCAAGAGAGTTCCAGAGAAACATCTATTTCTGCTTTATTGACTATGCCAACGCCTTTGACTGTGTGGATCACAATAAACTGTGGAAAATTCTGAAAGAGATGGGAATACCAGACCACCTGATCTGCCTCCTGAAAAATATGTATGCAGGTCAGGAAGCAACAGTTAGAACTGGACATGGAACAACAGACTGGTTCCAAATAGGAAAAGGAGTACATCAAGGCTGTATATTGTCACCGTGTTAGATATAACTTATATACAGAGTACATCATGAGAAATGCTGGACTGGAAGAAACACAAGCTGGAATCAAGATTGCTGAGAGAAATATCAATAACCTCAGATTTGCAGATGATACCACCCTTATGGCAGAAAGTGAAGAGGAACTAAAAAGCCTCTTGATGGAAGTGAAAGAGGAGAGTGAAAAAATTGGCATAAAGCTCAACATTCAAAAAACGAAGATCATGGCATCTGGTCCCATCACATCATGGCATATAGATGGGGGAACAGTGGCTGGTTTAATTTTGGGGGACTTCACAATCACTGCAGACGGTGACTTCAGAGATGAAATTAAAAGACACTTACTCCTTGGAAAGAAAGTTATGGCCAACCTAGTAGCATATTCAAAAGCAGAGACATTACTTTGTCAACAAAGGTCTGTCTAGTCAAGGCTATGGTTTTTCCAGTGGTCATGTATGGATGTGAGAGTTGGACTATAAAGAAAGCTGAGCACCAAAGAATTGATCCTTTTGAACTGTGGTGTTGGAGAAGACTCTTGAGAGTTCCTTGGACTGCAAGGAGATCCAATCAGTCCATTCTAAAGGAGATCAGTCCTGGGTGTTCACTGGAAGGACTGATGTTGAAGCTAAAACTCAAGTACTTTGGCCACCTCATGCGAAGAGATGACTCATTTGAAAAGACCCTGATGGTAGGAAAGATTGAGGGCAGGAGAAGAAAGGGACGACAGAGGATGAGAGGGTTGGATGGCATCACCAACTCAATGGACATGAGTTTGGGTGAACTCTGGGGTTTGGTGATGGACAGGGAGGCCTGGCGTGCTGTGATTCATGAGGTCACAAAGAGTCGGACATCACTGAGCGGCTGAACTGAAATGAGAGTTTAAATTTTAGATGTAGAGCACAGGATTTGAACTCTGTCAGCAAAATGTATGGTAATAGCTTCATACCTGAGATATTGCAGACTGGCACAAACTCAGAAAGGCATAGGCTGATTTGCCCCAAATTTGACTGCTCTATTTAATAAAAATCATATCTCAGATTAAATAAAGCCCTTACAACTCTGTAAGATAGACCAGATGTGAAAAAATTCCTTTAAAGACAAAATTTGGTAAATTAGTCTCTCTAGCTAAGGTACCTTACCTAGAAATGTAAACTGAATTAAGAGGAATCTTAACAGATTTTTTAAGGTCCTGGGAGAAATGGACTGTCTTTAGATACTACTTTGAGAGACATATTACCCTAGGCCCTCTTATCAAGAGCAAAATAAGGATTGGAGCATCAATGGAAAAATGATACTTTCTAAGAAATTGTACCTCTTCCTTTGTGAATAGGTTTATGTGATTACGGAAGTGGATCAGGGCCCATGGTGATCCAGGCATTGTTGTACTGGTAGCACCACATTTTTGTGCATTCNTTTGTGTCACAGAATGCAGATAACCCTGTCTCTTATACACATCTAGATGTGTATAAGAGACAGGGTTTATGTGATTACGGAAGTGGATCAGGGCCCATGGTGATCCAGGCATTGTTGTACTGGTAGCACCACATTTTTGTGCATTCAGACACAAACTGACATTCTAGTGCTTGCTTCCTTGGGAAAAGCCAGAATGGTACCTGTCTGGACCAAGATCCCACAAATGACCTTGTCCTGCAAATCCTCACACACATAGCCTCCTCTTGGTGACCATGGCACTTGCCCTAAGGCAGAGACTCTCAATTATAGGCCAATATGTCCTCAATGGTGCATTTGGCAATATTGGGGACATTTTTGATTGCCACAACTAGGGCAATATTACTGGCATCCAATAAGTAGCTGCTAAACAGCTTACAATGTACAAGATACTGTACCCCCAACAAAGAATTCTCTGCCCCAATGGGCCAATAGTTCCAAGATNTTGGGGGACTTCACAATCACTGCAGACGGTGACTTCAGAGATGAAATTAAAAGACACTTACTCCTTGGAAAGAAAGTTATGGCCAACCTAGTAGCATATTCAAAAGCAGAGACATTACTTTGTCAACAAAGGTCTGTCTAGTCAAGGCTATGGTTTTTCCAGTGGTCATGTATGGATGTGAGAGTTGGACTATAAAGAAAGCTGAGCACCAAAGAATTGATCCTTTTGAACTGTGGTGTTGGAGAAGACTCTTGAGAGTTCCTTGGACTGCAAGGAGATCCAATCAGTCCATTCTAAAGGAGATCAGTCCTGGGTGTTCACTGGAAGGACTGATGTTGAAGCTAAAACTCAAGTACTTTGGCCACCTCATGCGAAGAGATGACTCATTTGAAAAGACCCTGATGGTAGGAAAGATTGAGGGCAGGAGAAGAAAGGGACGACAGAGGATGAGAGGGTTGGATGGCATCACCAACTCAATGGACATGAGTTTGGGTGAACTCTGGGGTTTGGTGATGGACAGGGAGGCCTGGCGTGCTGTGATTCATGGGGTCACAAAGAGTCGGACATCACTGAGCGGCTGAACTGAAATGAGAGTTTAAATTTTAGATGTAGAGCACAGGATTTGAACTCTGTCAGCAAAATGTATGGTAATAGCTTCATACCTGAGATATTGCAGACTGGCACAAACTCAGAAAGGCATAGGCTGATTTGCCCCAAATTTGACTGCTCTATTTAATAAAAATCATATCTCAGATTAAATAAAGCCCTTACAACTCTGTAAGATAGACCAGATGTGAAAAAATTCCTTTAAAGACAAAATTTGGTAAATTAGTCTCTCTAGCTAAGGTACCTTACCTAGAAATGTAAACTGAATTAAGAGGAATCTTAACAGATTTTTTAAGGTCCTGGGAGAAATGGACTGTCTTTAGATACTACTTTGAGAGACATATTACCCTAGGCCCTCTTATCAAGAGCAAAATAAGGATTGGAGCATCAATGGAAAAATGATACTTTCTAAGAAATTGTACCTCTTCCTTTGTGAATAGGTTTATGTGATTACGGAAGCGGATCAGGGCCCATGGTGATCCAGGCATTGTTGTACTGGTAGCACCACATTTTTGTGCATTCAGACACAAACTGACATTCTAGTGCTTGCTTCCTTGGGAAAAGCCAGAATGGTACCTGTCTGGACCAAGATCCCACAAATGACCTTGTCCTGCAAATCCTCACACACATAGCCTCCTCTTGGTGACCATGGCACTTGCCCTAAGGCAGAGACTCTCAATTATAGGCCAATATGTCCTCAATGGTGCATTTGGCAATATTGGGGACATTTTTGATTGCCACAACTAGGGCAATATTACTGGCATCCAATAAGTAGCTGCTAAACAGCTTACAATGTACAAGATACTGTACCCCCAACAAAGAATTCTCTGCCCCAATGGGCCAATAGTTCCAAGATTCAGAAATCCTGTCCTAAGACCTTTTGCTCACTCTTCAAGATTACAGAGGCATGCACTATTCAGAACCACATTTTTTTTAGTGGGCCACTAGAATTTAATCAGTTTGAATGCCTTGCAAATTGTACTGCTTTGGGCAGAGTGGAGTGAAAAAATATTCTAAAATGTGCCTCTGCCTTCCTGGTTAACACCAACTCCTTTCTCCAAAAAAAACACATAGCACTAAGTCATGTCTGACTCTTGCGACCCCTTGAACTGTAGCATGCCAGGCTCCTCTGTCCATGGGATTCTCCAGGCAAGAATACTGGAGTGGGTTGCCATTTCCTTCTCCAAGGGAACTTCCTGACCCCAGGAATTGAACCCAGTCTCTCGCATTGCAGGTAGATGCTTTACCAACTGAGCTACACAGGAACCCTATGGCAAATTAAATGTCACCTCCTAGGGACGGCGGAGCCTGATGGGCTGCCGTCTGTGGGGTCACACAGAATCGGACATGACTTGAAGTGACTTAGCAGCAGCAGCAGCACATGAAACTATTTCCTATTTCATCATCACCTTCCCCATATAGTATTTATAGGCTTACCCCAATAACAGCTCTGTTTAAATTACTCTCCATTCTCCTACTAGATTATAAATTCACTGAAAGCTATCTTTATTTATTTTAAAATCCTTGTGTCTTTGCACTTACTAGAATGCTTAGCACATTTTATGTACACAGCAAATATATGTGGAAGAAAAGAACAAGGCTGGAGCACTGGCTTGGATTCTGAGTACCTACCCCCAAAATAGGTTTACTCAAGACTGTTTTAGGGAACTGCCCTCATGATCCAGTGACTAAGACTCTCCACTCCCAATGCAGGGACCCTGGGTTCAATCCCTGGTTGGGAAACTAGATCCCACATCCACAACTAAGAGCTCACATGCCACAGCTAAAGATTCTGCATGCTGCAACTACAGAGCCAGTGCAGCCAAGTATCTAAGAATGTCTGACTGCCTGTCCTCCAAGGACACGAAACTGAACAACGTCTCATTCCTGGAATGTAGGATCATCAGCATCTTAGCAGAAATTCTTGGCCTACTAGAAGATAGCCGTAATGATGTTTACCTGAAATGCCACAAGACAAAGACTGTAGAGATCATAAGATCTAGTTGGGGGGTTATGTTAGAACTCTCCCTAAATGCGTTTTCTTAGAGGAAAGAGAGCAGGGTTGACATACTACTTTTAATAAGCCTGGCTTTGCAGCCTGTGTTCTACAGAACTTCTTCCTTCACCAAAGGAGGAAAAAGTAGAGTGAATTTAATGAACAAATGAGCAGAGTAGTGAGGTAGTCCAACACTCATCTCAACTAGTAGTCAGCTCACTCCAGTACCCACGAGGAGCTGACTATGAACAAGGACAGTTCTTTTGTTGGCTGCCTATAGATTATATGCAAATCCACAGTGGGAGAATTAAATTTAGGATAATTTATAAATGTGCTTTTGTACTAAAAGTAAAAAAATTGGATTATAACATGAATAGGCATCAAATTAGAGATACCTAGGGAACATTTGATGCAAAGGTGGGCACAATAAAGGACAGAAACAGTATGGAGCTAAAAGAAACAGAAGATATTAAGAAGAGGTGGCAAGAATACGTAGAACTATACAAGAAAGATCTTCATGACCCAGATAACTGCGATGGTGTGATCACTCATCTAGAGCCAGACATCCTGCAATGTGAAGTCAAGTTGGCCTTAGGAAGCATCACTATGAACAAACCTAGTAGAGGTGATGGAATTTCAGTTGAGCTATTTCAAATCCTAAAAGATGATGCTGTGAAAGTGCACCACTCAATATGTCAATAAATTTGAAAAGCTGGCCACAGGACTGGAAAAGGTCAGTTTTCATTCCAATCCCAAAGAAAGGCAATGCCAAAGAATGTTCAAACTACTTCACAATTGCGTTCATCTCACATGCCAGTAAAGTATTGCTCCAAATTCTCCAAGCAAGGCTTCAATAGTATGTGAACCAAGAACTTCCAGATGTTCAAGCTGGATTCAGAAAAGGCAGAGGAACCAGAGATCAAATTGCCAACAACTGTCAGGTCATAGAAAAAGCAAGAGAGTTCCAGAAAAACATCTACTTCTACTTTATTGGCTACTCCAAAACCTTTGACTGTGTGGATCACAACAAATTGTGGAAAGTTCTTCAAGAGATGGGAATACCAGATCACCTGACCTGCCTCCTGAGAAATCTGTATCCAGGTCAAGAAGCAATAGCTAGAACCAGACATGAAAAAACAGACTGGTTCCAAATAGGAAAAGGAGTATGTCAAGGCTGTATATTGTCACCCTGCTTATTTAGCTTATATGCAGAGTACATCATGTAAAATGCCAGGCTGGATGAAGCATAAGCTGAAATCAAGATTGCCAGGAGAAATATCAATAACCTCAGATATGCAGATAACACCACCCTTATGGCAGAAAGTGAAGAAGAAATAAAGAACCTCTTGATGAAAGTGAAAGAGGAGAGTGAAAAAGCTGGCTGAAACTCAACATTCAGAAAAATAAGATCATGGCATCCGGTCCCATCTCTTCATGGCAAATAGATGGGGAAACAATGGAAACAGTGACAGACTTTCTTTTCTTGGAGGGCTCCAAAATCACTGCAGATGGTGACTAAAGCCATGAAATTAAAAGATGCTTGCTCCTTGGAAGAAAAGCTATGACCAACCTAGATAGCACATAGAAAGCAGAGACATTACTTTGCTGACAAAAGTCCATGTAGTCAAAGCTATGGTTTTTCCAGTAGTCACATATGGATGTGAGAGTTGGACTCTAAGAAAGCTGAGTGCCGAATAATTGATGCTTTTGAACTGTGGTGTTGGAGAAGACTCTTGATAGTCCCTTGGATTGCAAGGAGATCCAACCAGTCCGTCCTAAAGATCAGTCCTGAATATTCACTGGAAGGACTGATGCTGAGGCTGAAACTCCAATCCTTTGGCCACCTGACATGAAGAATTTAGTCATTTGAAAAGACCCTGATGCTGGGAAAGATTGAAGGCAGGAAGAGTAGAGGACGACAGAGGATGAGAGGGTTGGATGGCATCATGGACTCAATGGACATGAGTTTGAGTAAACTCCAAGAGTTAGTGATGGACAGGGAAGCCTGATGTGCTACAGTCCATGGGGTTGTAAAGAATTGGATATGACTGAGTGGCTGAACTGAACTGATTGCATATATTGTGCTATTATTTTGATAAAGCAAGTCTAATAGGATTTCAGCAAAATACTTAATGCAATTATCAGTAAAACATTCCTGACATGAGTTGGCATCAGGAAAGAAAGACAGGGCCATTTCAGAATATTCAACTTTATTTTCCATTGACAAACACAACATAAATAACATACATTTGTTAAATATACAGACTAACTATGACTTGAATGCCATCAAAATTCTGATGTATTTTTCAGTCTTTTATTCTTTGTCTCCACAATATTGAAGACTACCCTTTCAAACATAGTGGAAGATACGTTTTGATATACTTAACATAACTCATAGAAAAATTTTACATAAAGATGACAAAAGTATACCTTCCCATTTAACCCATTGGAATGGAATGCTGAGTAGGAGAGGTGGAGAAACATACAGTTTCTATACTGAGCTTTACATCATTTATTAAAGTGTCAATGATTTCAATTCTCACTTAGATACATTTTGAAAACAATATATTCATTTGTTGTAAATAGATTAAGATAATCAGTGCCTATTTTTAATTTGCTTGCTTACAGAAATGTTCAACTTTATGCTATTTGTACAAAATTGTTTTGTTAAAGAAGATGGAGAAAGTAAGATATTTTATCTATATATAGGAGGCTTGGGAAGAAAAAGAGTTTGGTAGTCCGTGATGACTTGAGTGAATTAAACATTTGCTTTTACAGAAAAGAACACTGGCCACTCCTCACTTCGTCCTACAGATGCTCAAGTGTATGAAGATAAATGTGGCCCCTTCCTCTCCTTGCTTCTGTGAAATGGCCTAAAAGGATGAAGAATCTTGACAAGTCGGAAATTTATAGGTTTTCCTTCATCTCTTTCTATTTGTTCTCTGTCCCACCCTCCATGTCTATTCCATAGGAGTGTCCTTTCAAAAGCTGAAAGAACATTGAGGTCCATCAGTAAGTCATATGTATTTTCTCCTGCTAAACATTACAGCTTTGATTTCTACAGAAATTGAAAACCATAGAAAGAAACTATTTTCATATTAAAGTCTGGCGATTGGCAAGCTTTTGGCTAGATATCTGATTCACTTTAATTAAAAAGCCAAACTATTCTAATTCTAAAGCAACTGATAGGGACTTCCCTGGTGGTCCAGTAGTTAAGACTCCGTGCTTCCAATGCAGGGGACCCGGGTTCGATCCCTGGTCGGGGAACTAGGATCCCACATGCTGCGGGGTGAGGCCAAAAAAAAAAAAGAAGAAGAAGAAAAAAATGTAAAGCAACTGACAAAGGAATTTAAGAGCTGATCAAAAAATTTTAGAAGTGCTATCATCTCTAAAATGCTTGATGAGCCTGAAAACCTAATTGTATCTGATGTTAATCTCTCTCCTTCTTATCTTTACTCCCATAATAAAATTATTTCATTAAAGCAGATATTAAAAAACAGACTCAGATCTGTTTCATAGATTAGTACATTAGCACATTAGAAATGTGAAACCATTCTCTCTCTTAAAAACAATCCCAGCTTCACCAATAGTAAATATTTCTGTTACTTTCTCTCCATGAGAAAATGGATAAAGAGGCTGGAGGCAAGGGAGCCAGGGAAACCGTCTTCTTCCTAATGAAGAAATTAGCATTTCAGTAGATACATGAGTTGTTTACAATTTAAAACAAATTGATGTAAAATTTCTGAAAATAGAATAATTTGCATTCTAAATTTAAAAATGTGTAATCTATATATGAGCAAATATGGTATATGCCTGATTGAACTGCATTTCTAGAGAATCAAAATATAGTAGGCTTGTGGTATCCTAATGTAATGGTTTACAATTCAACTTGTATAAATGTCAAGCCTTTACGTAGAACCCTCACTTAAGATTTATAAAATAGAGACTCCATAAAATTAAAATTCTGTGCTCTTGCATTATTTAAAAGAGTAGAGAGTAGGGAGGAGTGAGAAAGAAAATGTAAAGCAGCATGTTTTGAAGATATAATTCCATTTGATTTNGTAGAACCCTCACTTAAGATTTATAAAATAGAGACTCCATAAAATTAAAATTCTGTGCTCTTGCATTATTTAAAAGAGTAGAAAGTAGGGAGGAGTGAGAAAGAAAATGTAAAGCAGCATGTTTTGAAGATATAATTCCATTTGATTTAAAAGCTAATTATTGACCTCCTTTGGGGAAAAAAAAAACCTTACTTCTAGAAGTGCTGAAGTCTTTCATAGATGTGCACATAGATGTCACTGTGAGAACAAAGTCACCCTGTACTGCTTTTTTAACTTTCTTTAGTTTTATTCAAGGTGGACTCAATCCAAAAAAGGCATTCAGGGAAGGCATGTGAAAGATTTTACTTAAAAGCTACAACACAAATCATTATAAAATTGAAACCTTTTGGGTGAGAGTAATCCAGGGGTAATGAACTTTCACATGTAATTAGTATCCATATACATGATACCAGTATAATGAAGTTCTAATTTTTAAATTTGTCATAATTCTTTGTTTCATGACTCATATGTAATCACTACCTGTTAGTTGTCTTAGAGTTTTGAACTGACAGCACCTTCTTAACAAATGTGCATGTGAGTTTTAGTTTGATTTTCAAATTTTATAAATAAATTATATCATAACCTCCATTATGAAACATCGTAGATGTATGTCACCTCTTGTTAACATTGTATCGCAACTCAGAAAACAGTTTTATCAATATAGCCACAGTATTAAGTACTCTTTATTTAAAAAATGATATAATCTCATTTATTGAACAATTCTGTTCACTTATTTAGACCTCAGCTTTAGTAGATTTGAGACATACACAATCACAAAGACAGCAATAAACAAGCAGCTGTGAAGATATGGCATGCTTGATGACCTAAACTTTTTACAGAGGTAAATCATGGCAACTTCAGTTATTCCACAATAAACTTTTAATATGTTTGTAGTAATAAATACTCTACAGTCTCTCTGTGTCACTCACCTTCTCGTAACCTGCATATTTCAAAAGAAGCTTTGGGAATAGAGTATGAAAATAAATGGGCAATATATGTGTTTAAAATTTCAAAGAATAAGATTTTTCTATTTTCTTGGCTGACTTAATCCCAGGACAAAAGGGCTATGATTATTAACATGGGGAAGACTGAAAACAGATCACTAATCTGGGGTCAAAACCAACAAAAACATACAAAGTATTAAAAAAAAGGCTTAATTCTTGAAAATCTAAGAATACTGCCACAGATTGTCCACTTTATTAATATACTGTTTTGTTAGAGTTTTTAGTTTGTCTATTACTCAATGCCAGTGTGTTCTCAGGGTCTTTTACAGTTGACTTTTACATGAGCTTCTAAAATTTTATTCCATAACATGGTCAAGAGGTCTTTTGTATAATAAATAAGTGTTCAGTAAATATATGTGTCTTTAAATTGGCAATCATTTGAATCTGGCATGATTAAATGCTTATGTTTACTTAAAATGACTTGGTATATAGCTCAGGCAGATTTGCTAAATCCTTGGATAACACATTTAATTTCTTCAATTTAAAATATTTTAAAGATATCTACCATAATTATTTCATTTGAAAAGTAAACTGTTCTTATTTGTTGACATGTCTTCATTCTCTTCTGTGATACAACATAGCTGAATAAATTCACTGTGTGGAAAATCAGAATAGCTTTGTAAAATCTACAATAGTAGATATTACATCTATTTTTACATTGCATTCACTTCTTTTTATTTGGTTTCTTAGGCTTCCATTTTTTTAAACCAGTCTGAGAAGTTTTGGGATTGTCATAATTTTGCATGCATTCTTTTCCTGCTCAAAACTAAGTATACTCGAGTGAACTTAAAGACTAAGGAACTTAAGCTTGGAAACCGATATACTCTTCTGCAGTGACTTTAGATGTTTTCTTCCTTACCACATTTAGGGCTTCTGAACATCCTGAAATCCAACCTCAGCTATCATCCAAAGGCCAATATCATTTAGGACTAACATTTCTCACCAAACACGTCACATGCTGTTTACGTAATTCTTCCTTTCCGCTTCCTTTTCAAGCTTGTTCAAAAACTGCCATTAACCACAGCTACCATCTATCCCTGGGCAGAAAACTATTCCATAGTTAAGCATGAGTTTTAGGTTGTTTTGTCTTTATGAATTTCTATGGTTGGATGAAAAGTGATATTTCTTTGACTGTCATCTCAATTACCACTTGGGAGTAGTAGTTTCTGAAATTATTAATACAAATGATGTACTTCATTATGAAGCAATATAATGCTGAACATTTGAAGATAAATTTGTATTTCTGTAATTAAACAAGCAGAGTTCATTCACTTTATCATCTCAATGGTCTGTAAAGTCACGAAGCACTTCAATCATATAGTAGGACCCCACTGATGTGCACTTGCTGTTGGCAGATAATTATTCATTCGTTCACTGAACAAATAGTCACTGAACACTTTCTATATTTCAAGTGCAAGGTGTTGGAAGAAATAACCCTTTCAAGCTCATACTACTTGAATCTATGCTGTGTATGTGTCTAAACCTAGGGCCTAAACCTCTTAATTATAAGGTCATTTAAGTATACTTTTTTTAAAACTATATAGTTTTGTCTCATCCTCCATGGGGTGACTTGTGGAATTATTCAATTCTATGGTATAGAGAAATTTTTAAATGTCCTTTTAGTATAGGCTATTTGTCATCATTTTTTTTTTTCAAAAAACCTAGACTAGTGGAACCACCATGAGTTACATAAGCACTCTCAGCAGATTTTGCCTTCTCACTCAGTTTGACATGAGCATTTAAATTGATTTCTCCTAACTGACTTAGCCTGGTAAACATATTAATCTAATAGATATTTTACACCTCTTAAAATTAATTCTTCCCCAGATGCCTACTGAATACACACACAAAAAGGTAGCTACTATAAAGGAGTATAAATAAATTTCAAGTTTCTTAAAACTGGGAAAACAATAAAGGAAAAAGCAAGTTAAACTCTGAATGAGAAACAGTAAGTTTGCAAAACAAATGCTCTAAAAAGTACAAAGAACATTTTATGTAGGCCTGATTTGAAAGATTGTTGTGTTTGTTGGGGAGTTGCTTTTATTTTTTTAAGTAGAATTCTCAAAATTTAATGTAGTGACCTACTTGTGCCAAAAATATATCAAGCTTAGCTGTCAAGGTTTGTGCACATAATAAGAGATATATTTTAATAATAAATATTTAGATAGAAACTTTGAAGAGAGGGCAGAGAAAGTGCTGTGAGGTATCAATATTATAATTTCCTTATCCTATAAATAGGCTAAACTATGGAAAGTCTTTATGGAAGCTTTAAAATATTTACTAGTCTTAGAATAGGAGTATTTAAATACACAAAAGACTGAAGAGAATACTTTGGGTGGAAAAATCAGGGAAAATAATTAGCCAAAGTACCTATATTTAGGGCTCAAATCAGTCCCTAAATAGAATTTTGGAAAAAATCAATTCACTGATTCCCAAATACAGTTTCATGAATCTTCTCCAGGCTTGTAGGAATTAAAAATGTAATCTAAAGGAAGAACATTTAACAATTTGGATGTTCCAAATTGTCATGTTTGAAATAAATGGAATTAACTGACTCATTCAGATAATGAATAAACCTAATTACCAACCCAACCAAAACAGACTCTGTAAGGTTAGCAGCTAATTTGCATATTGAATGACATTTAAGTAACATCAGTATCAATGAATATTGTGAATATGTTATGTATTTTTCACCCTAAATCAACATTTTTAGAAAATTTAAGAGGAATAAAAGTGACACAGAGAGAAAAAGAGTAAAAGAGAAAGCAGAAGACCAAGGCCTTTGAGCAAAAACAAACTGTTGCCTTGTCTTCAAATATCTGTGTGTTGAATTCCCCATGTGCTCAGTATATTAGAATATTAACTATCTTTACACTGCCCTCACCACAGACCAAGATCATTTATAAGAACGAAAGAAGTGCCTTCACCTAATAAATAGTCACACATTCAGCTACATATGCAAGAGACCCCAAAACACTAGACTGTTATTAATCTATTTTCCTTTGCTTGTGTTTCAATACTTTTGGCATATAGGGGATTATTAATACTTATGCTTCTGAGACCATTTAGGCCTTATATCAAAAAATCTACTTCAATGCATAAACAGCGGCATGCCAGAGATGCCTAAATTCACAGTAAGATTTAGGGCTATTTTTTGCCAAAAGCTGTGAGCATGCAAGTTGATTAAGTGTTCTCTTTCATGCTCCTGTCTGTGTGATTTCATTGGATAGTGAGATAGGCGGCACTTTAGGTCCATCATTAAAGTAGCTGGAGACAGCATTTGCTACCTGGCAAAACTTTTGAAGAAGGATCTTTCTTAGCAGCAGATAAACCCAGGGATCCAAGATCTGGTTCAGTGAAGCCAGGCGAACAGCTATTAAGAAGAAGTTGCACTCATCCTGATTTTCTGTGTATGTCTTGCAGTGCTCAACTGACGTGTGATTGAAGATCATTTTCAACATCATTATCTAAGAAAAAGGGACATATTATTATTCCAAAGATTAATAAAGTCATATGCATCTCCCCACATGGTTCTTTGCATATGGTTAGTTTACAATAAGTTGGTTGTTGGATTAAAATGATTAATTCAAGCAACATTTATACTCACAGAACACAGCCCTGAATTATATAAGATATCCCTCTGGATTTTCCCACATTTTTGCCTATTCAACATGAGGCAGATTTTTTAAAAATACATATTCTCTGGCTCTTGGTCCTTGTCAGGTAAAACATGTAATCTTAAACTTTGGCAATTGTAACTAAAAAAAAAAAAAAAAAAAAGACTACTTAAGAAAAGATAGAAGCAAGAAAGGGGAAGATAGCAGTTACATATTATTAGTATTATTATTATTGCCAGTAGCATTTTCTGAATCCTTACAATTTACCTGACACTGTGTCAAGTTCTTCATATGCTTTTAATAAATAATAGAAGATAAATACTGCCATCTCATTTTTATAATTGTGGAAACCAAGTTTTAATGACATAAAATAGCTGAGTCAGACTTAAACCCAGGTTCACTAACATATGACAGATAGCATTTTACCCTCTGGGTCTCTACCCAGTCACTGCACATACACCAGAATGTAAATTCCATGATGGTAGGATCTGGGCCAATACCTTTTTCCCCACTATTTCCCCAGTACCTAGACTAATAATTAGCAGGTTGTGTTCAATAAACATCTGTGAATGAATATGTGACACATATATGAATATATTAATATATGACATCTATAAAATACATAATATATTTATATTTGAGTGAATAAATATTTGTGATTTCCACAGGAGAGAAAAAACGTGAAGATTCATACACATCAGAAAAGATATTCAAGCTCATTAGTCCATCAGAGAAATGAATGTTATGACAAAGAAACCATTTTATATTCACTAGTTTGAGAAAAATGAAGCATGACTTTTCCAAATGTTAGTGAGGATAGGGAGCAATATAGACTCTTGCACACAGTACTACCAGGAGCGTGAGCTGGAGCAGCCACCTCAGAAGACAATCAAACTCTGTCTCACCTGTTACCTTGCAGAAGTCCCACTCCCAAGAATGCACTGCCTTGAATTCCTGCACCTGAGGTTGTGTGTATGACTGTTCATTACAGCATTGTTCATAACAGCAATAAAAAAGCAGGAACAACCCCAAAACAGGTTCACACTTGCAAGCAAAGAAAGGTGCTGACTTTATTACCAGCTCCTAAATTGGTCTTTCTAGACATGCACAGCTATTAAGCACTTCAAATGTGGCTGAAGAAAATTGGGACGTTGGGATAGGTAATGATTATATAATGAAATGATAATATTTTTATATAGTGTTTTAAAATACATTATTAAACTTAGCATCATTTGTTTCTTGTTACTTTTTAAAAACATTTTGTAAAATATTACACTAGTAGAAAATTTAAAATTATATATGTGGCATGCATTTGTTGTTCACATTATATTTTGACTGAACTCAAAGTGTCGCTTAAGACCCACATTTATTTGGATGGTCTGTTCTCAGGTCGTATACCCCAAATTGAAGGGTTCGAAACATCCCTGAGCATCCTAAACACCCACAAACCTACTATCCATAGCAACAGCACTTACTTTCTTACAGTCACCCTGACTCAACACGTCAAGGTCACCTGTGAAACCTTCTTTTACCTCATCCTCTGCAATGCAGTTTGCTCTTTTTCCAGTCTCATCTCAGTTCAGCACTGCCTCTCATCTGATTTATAGTAATAACAGACACCCCAACAAAGCAAACAGATGTCAGCATGACACAAATTCGGCACCCTAAATCCCAGCTCTGATCAAATCCTCATCAGCTATACAAATGTCAACTTGGTCTTACTGGACAGAGTTGTGTGCGTGGTAGTCAGTTAGTCGCGTCCAACTCTTGGTGATCCCATAGACTACAGCCCGCCAGGCTCCTCTGTGGAATTCTCCAGGCAAGAATATTGGCATAGGTAGCCATTCCCTTCTCCAGAGGATCTTCCCCACCCAGGGGTTGAACCTAGGTCTCCTGCATTGCAGGCAGATTCTTTATCATCTGAGCTACCAGGGAAGTCCTACCAGGGACAGAGTTGAGTCACAGGTTAATTCTTAAAACAATCACTGTCAAAGGGAATGGAAATATCCAGGTATTGCTTATAATATGGGTCCCTAACTGGCAGCTCACTCCAGTATTCTTGCCTGGAGAATTCCATGGACAGAGAAGCCTTGCAGGTTATAGTCCATGGGATCACAAAGAGTTGGACATGACTGTGTGACTTTCACTTTTTAACCCCCAGACCATGGACGGGTACCAGTCCATGGCCTTTTAGGAGCCAGACTGCATAGCAGGAGGTGGGTGGTGGGCAAGGGAGCCAAGCTTCACCTGCCCTGAGCACCCCACACTCACAGTTCCCCACACTCGCATTATCATCTGCACCATTTCATTCCCCCAGCACCCCCCATGCCCTTTTCCCCTACCCTCCACTGTGGAAAAACTGTCTTCCACAAAACTGGCCCCTGGTGCCAAAAAGGCTGAGGTCCACTAGCTTATAAGACAAAACCATTCTCTGTAGCTTACTTCAGTCCTTGACCAATTTACACCTATTATCTGAACAAAATTATGGCTCTATAAACAAAAAGAAGAGAAAAATGTGTAGACATATAGTCTGTCATTTCTTTCAAAGAAACTTTTCCCAAGGGATTTATTCAATAAAAGGAAAAATCAATTAGACAAATAAGTGAATGGTCAATGAAGAATAATCTAGTAAGAAACTGCAAACATATAAATCTCTAGTATCAGGAATAAAGCTTAATAAAATACAAGTGGCTGCATAATTATATATATGTATATGAATTAAGTGAAAAAAAACAGAATGTAAGATAGTATCATGTATATAAAGTTATATTGTTATTAAAATTAAATGTAAAATATGTATTTTGATTTGTGGAAGGCAATGGAATTAGTACTATTAAATAATTATTCAATTATTTAAAAATTTTTATGTGTATAAAAACATTTTAAACAATTTAGGAAAGCCTTTTGTTTAAAGGAAATGGATTATTCTCATTAATAAATATTAATTATTATAACCAAATTTATTTAAAATGAATAATCTAATTAGTATCTTCTGATGCTGGCTCATAGCCCTGTGAACTGAACACCACCTCCCACATGTGATTAGTGTTTAGGGCCTCAAGATGGGGAGATTATCCTGAATTATCTGGGTAGGTTCAATGTAACCACATGGATCCTTAAAATCTGAGAACCTTTCCAGCTGTGGTCAGAGGGAGATGGATCCAATAATTAAATACACTGGGCCATTTACTACTTTTCAGGAAGTGTTCTGACCCTCATCTAAAATGATTTAAGAACTCACATAAGTTACATCTTCATTTTCTTTTACAAAATAAAATATTGAATTTCTCCCACTTTGTATAATCAGGAAAATTCACAAAATTACTTATTAAGATGGAGTTTCAGTCATTTTATAGTCCTCCTTGATTATTCTAAAATTAATTTTTATGAGGCTAATAATTTAAAATTATTTCATTAGCCTATTACAGGTTTCATATGCCTAACATTGGTTGGTCTACTATAATTTCACATAATTTCCTATTGACAATGCAGTGATTATGAAATTATGAAACCAAGCCCTGGAAGCAATAGCTGGCACATGGTGAGAGACACAGATGTGTATAAGAGACAGATATATATGTATATGAATTAAGTGAAAAAAAACAATGTAAGATAGTATCATGTATATAAAGTTATATTGTTATTAAAATTAAATGTAAAATATGTATTTTGATTTGTGGAAGGCAATGGAATTAGTACTATTAAATAATTATTCAATTATTTAAAAATTTTTATGTGTATAAAAACATTTTAAACAATTTAGGAAAGCCTTTTGTTTAAAGGAAATGGATTATTCTCATTAATAAATATTAATTATTATAACCAAATTTATTTAAAATGAATAATCTAATTAGTATCTTCTGATGCTGGCTCATAGCCCTGTGAACTGAACACCACCTCCCACATGTGATTAGTGTTTAGGGCCTCAAGATGGGGAGATTATCCTGAATTATCTGGGTAGGTTCAATGTAACCACATGGATCCTTAAAATCTGAGAACCTTTCCAGCTGTGGTCAGAGGGAGATGGATCCAATAATTAAATACACTGGGCCATTTACTACTTTTCAGGAAGTGTTCTGACCCTCATCTAAAATGATTTAAGAACTCACATAAGTTACATCTTCATTTTCTTTTACAAAATAAAATATTGAATTTCTCCCACTTTGTATAATCAGGAAAATTCACAAAATTACTTATTAAGATGGAGTTTCAGTCATTTTATAGTCCTCCTTGATTATTCTAAAATTAATTTTTATGAGGCTAATAATTTAAAATTATTTCATTAGCCTATTACAGGTTTCATATGCCTAACATTGGTTGGTCTACTATAATTTCACATAATTTCCTATTGACAATGCAGTGATTATGAAATTATGAAACCAAGCCCTGGAAGCAATAGCTGGCACATGGTGAGAGACACTCTAGCTTTTCCCAGAATTCATGACATGTGCAGTATGAAGATAATTGGAATTAGAGGCAGTGAGTGTGATATTACCATTTCCAAATGGCAGCAGGGATGGAAAACAGAACTCCTAATGTCTTGTCTAATTGTGAACATAAATGCAAGTTGTTATCTAGTTGCTCAGTTGTGTCTGATTCTTTGTGACCCCATGGACTGTAGCTCTCCAGGCTCCTCTGTCCATTGGATTTCCCAGGCAAGAATACTGGAGTGGGTTGCTATTTCCTTCTCCATGGGATCTTCCCGACCCAGGGATTAAACCCACATCTCCTGCACTGGCAGGTGGCTTCTTTACCCCTGAGCTACCAGGGAAGCCCAAATGCAAGTTAGCATCGATGAAAATAGCAAGGAAATGAGTCTTCGACACTCCTTCAGAGCTTCCAGCAGGGAATCTAGCCCTGTCGACACCTTGGTGTCCTATAAGTGTCTTATATTAGACTTCCTTCTATTTAGGGAGCTAAACAGAGATTACAATTTTTGCAAATATTTTTTAGATGATGAGACTTCAGGAGAAAAACTCTGACATCAATATGTAGATTTATGGTAGATTAATGATTCCTATTAGTTCCATTCTACCAGGGGCAAGGGACAAACCAAAAATAGGATGCTTGGCCACCACGGAAGCTATTTTTTTAAGAAACACACCGCACAATTGCACCTTCAAAATGGCCTCATATACCAATCCAGTCAAGAGAGCTCTGAGACCGACTCCGGTTGAAGGGAGCAGTTACTTTTCTACCTGAATCTTCCCCAGGCTTCATATGACTCTCCCAGGCAGGCCTCTTGCCTCTCCTCTGGTTATCAGCAGGAAGAGAGAGTTCTTTCTGTATCAGTATAAGAATGAACACAACCACATGAGTAACCCCTAAATTCTCCATCCCTGCTTAGTGTCAAAGGCAATTACTTTTCTTCATCCTAAAGAAAAAAACAAGATTTGTCCCTTCCCCAGTGAGAATGATCTTTAAAATGTACAAAGCTAACACTAAAAGGAAAACTGTTCTTTGGGTTTTTTTTTTTTAATCACGCCGCACAGCTTGCAGTATCTTAGCTCCCCATCAGAGATTGAACCAGCCCCAGTAAGGAAAGCACAGAATCCTAACCACTGAACCTCCAGAGGGTCCTTTGGAAGACTGTTTTTAATATTCTGCATTTGGATTTTATTTTACTTCAGTAGGATTTTTTAAACACACATTTAAAAACCTTCAGTACTTTATTTCTTGGTTCAAAAATGCCTTGGGTTATAGACTACATGTATCTATTGAAGATGATACATAAGAAAATACAGAAAAATTAACTTGTGGGAAGGGAATAAAACTTTTATTTTCCCTTATGCTCTATTATGTGGTTTTTATGATTTCCAAATTATTTCTAATATAAGTGCATAAAAGAACTTTCCTTACAGCCAGTTTTATCTATGCTGCTTTGTTTTCTGTAATTCTCTGTTGTCAGGCTACAGGAGAATCAACCTGCTTTACTGGAAACTCCCTGGACAGTGTGATAAATGTGCTTGTTATAATACACGCAAACCAGCCTGGGCCCTTTGAACCACTTAATTACATAATTTGAAGGACTTTCATGGGAGGAAGCTTCACTGTAGATTTAAGAAATAACTGTAGTCTTTCTGGTCTGATTACAACTGTTCTCAGGTTGCTAAATCATCTCAGGATTCTAGACTCTGTTTCAGAAGCCTTATCTAATCTGAAAACTTTGGCAATCAACAGTTCACACACATTAAGAAAAGTTACTAGAAGTGGCATTATTTCATCTTCACTATTATGCAGTTTTATTAAATGTTTCAAAACAACATTGGGCCAAGAATCAGAAAAAGCAAATCTTACCCTGGCTCTGCCAGCATTTATGACTTTAGGCAAGTCACTTACTCTCTGTGCTTTATTAAATTTAATATTAAACCCTGGGGCTCGACTGGATGGTCTCTCATATACTCTTCTATGGCTAATTTTTTTCTGATGAATTCTGGGGCAAAGCTGGAAAATGAATAAGGGTTTAATTTGGAAGAAAAAAAAGAAAAAGAAACCAAAAGGTAAAAGGTGTAGAACAAAAGACAAAACTTTTCTGTAGGAAAACTTCACATGTGATTTTTGGGAAATGGAGGAGAGGAACATACAAAGTTAGAAAGTGGACAGTATGAGAAGACAAGGGATAAGATTCATGAAGCTCTAAGGGGAGATATTACGGAAGTTGCAGACTTAGGCAAACACACAGATCATAGATAAAGACCTGCCACGAATCTGACTCAACTTTGTTTCTAGTTTGGGGTCCAGTTACCTAACTTTGGATCTTGATTTCTCCTCTTCTCTAAAACATCATTCACCCATGCTTACTAAGCATCTTCTCACCTAGTAGTGCAGTTGTGAAATTTAAAATGAGATAAGGATAATTGACACCTTCAATCTACACAGCATACCTCTCCCCAGCCTCAGGCTATTGTACTATTGCATAGGCTTCCAGAACAGAATGCTTTGATGTTCAGAGAAAGAACAGGAATGCTTATGGGGAAAAGTGCAAGGAAATGAATGCATGATCTATGGGTCTGCTTTCCTTAAAATTCTACCTAATAGAGCCATTTCAAAAACCCCCCAAAACTTCCAAATTTGCACCTTAAAAATATTTGAAAATGCATAATAACCATTCAATCAATACACAGGAGGGACCTCAAAATTATAAAGAAGCTTGAAGTCTGCCACCACATTACTTGGTACGGAGGAATTTCTCCTCTCAGCTAGTATGAATTGTAAAATCGGTGTGGCTCAGTATAACTGGGTACGTGTGTTATGTCTAGAAAAAATTTTAATCTTTCTATTAGAATAGCCCAAAAATGTCAGTAACAAGAATACAAACTCTGGCTTTTTGAAAAGAGGAAGGCAAAAATCTACTCTATAAAAATATTCATTCCTTGGATTATAGATGATGGATTAGCTTTGTAATACATGTCAGAAAGGTACTTTATTGTATTTCAAACTTTTGTATCCCAGGTGTCAAGACAAAGTCTAGACAATATGTCTTTGTCAAAGTGTAAGGAACATTAACCTAAAAATATTTAGGGTTAAGACAGGTTTTTTTTTTTTGTGCCAAAGTATAGTTTTCTTTAAACCTCAAATACCCTATCCTACTACTGTCTTACACTCAGAAAACCACAGTATTAGCGACAAGAGCAGCTAAGTGGTTAAGGAAGGAATCAGAGGTGTGGGCTAGGTTTTGTGGGCAGGGATATTTTCCTCAATATAAATATAACAGAAAATTAAAAACGAGTGACCAATAAAAGGATATTGTTCAAATTATGGAACATCTATCAATGTGTATAATATATATCAGTATACATCTCAATGCTAACATTTAAAATCATGTTTTTGAAGAATAATTAATAATACAAAGAAATGTTCAAGATTTAAAAGTGAAAACAAATGAAAACAAATGTTTATTATATAACATAATCCAAAAGGATAAAACTACTCTGTGTGTATATATAGAAAAATATTAGAAATAGCTTGGAGTAAGAAATTAAGGTCATTTCTATTTTCTTCTCTATATTTTTCTTTGTTTTCCAGATTCTCCACAACATATGTGTTATTTTCATACTTAGAAAATAAGCATTCATATTCAATAAGTTGAAAGCTTAGGTATAAACAATGGCCTATTATATAATTTACTGGCAAAATTTTAGAACCTAAAACCATCATGTGGTCATTTTAGCTTGAATTCTTAGGTAGTTGATGTGAGAATAATTTAACAACTAATGGGACTCTATAATAGGTCAAAACATTTAACAGACAAATGTATTTTGGTTTGTTGAAGAGAATATGATGTCTGGCTATACTTTACTGGCCTCTGTGACTCAGGGATAGTACCGCCATGGCATACTAGAGTCCCTTCTTGTGCCATAGTTAAGTATACAACACAGGCTAATGACTGAGATTTTAACCTGACAACTTCTTCCTTTGTTTCATGTCAAAACCACACTCTTTTTTAAGACCTATGCTGTGAGACAACATTACTTCACAGAGGGGTTCAAATAGACAGTCATGTACTTGGGATGGGCACTGGGTAAATATGGGCACACTGGGCTCTCCTGTTGAATTCTTGGTCCTCAATCTCCTTATCTCATTCCCTAGTTCACTCATTTCTCTCTCTCTTTCTCTTTCTCCCTCTCTCTGTATCCCACTTTTATTCACCACAATGACTATTTTACACATCTTCTTCTATCCTAATCACATCACAGAAAAAAAATAAGCTCTTTAGGTGCTTTTCACCTTCTTAGGACCAAGGTCAGCATCAGCAGCTATCCATTCCTCCTTTCCTCTTGCTCAAACAGAAAAGTCTCTATCTTCTAGCTAAGACTAACCCTCTATTTGTGCCTTGGATCCTATTCTTCATGAATGTCAGAGGTCTTACTTTCTCAGTTACCTCCTTCTTCTTTTATCTTTAACTTTTGGCTTTTCTCCATTATTTTACCTTCTGTGGAATTCTCGTCTCTTTACAAATACTGCTCCAGAAGTTACAGCTGAATTCTCCAAAAAGTTGTCTATCCTCTTTATCTTCAAATTTATTCCTAAACCTGCTATAATGTGACCTCAGTGCCCGTAAATCCGCAGGAAAGGCTGTTTCCAAGCCAGCCAGCAAGGTTTTGAAATGGCCTGGACACTCACCAGCCTTTCTTGAAACATTCTTCTCTAAAATTCAGGTTGCCTAACATTCAGGATTCTATTTTCCAAACATTCCAAATGCCATTTGTTCTGATTTTCTTCCTAATTTTCCTAGTATCTCTCTGAGTGCTCATNTTTTTTTTTTGTGCCAAAGTATAGTTTTCTTTAAACCTCAAATACCCTATCCTACTACTGTCTTACACTCAGAAAACCACAGTATTAGTGACAAGAACAGCTAAGTGGTTAAGGAAGGAATCAGAGGTGTGGGCTAGGTTTTGTGGGCAGGGATATTTTCCTCAATATAAATATAACAGAAAATTAAAAACGAGTGACCAATAAAAGGATATTGTTCAAGTTATGGAACATCTATCAATGTGTATAATATATATCAGTATACATCTCAATGCTAACATTTAAAATCATGTTTTTGAAGAATAATTAATAATACAAAGAAATGTTCAAGATTTAAAAGTGAAAACAAATGAAAACAAATGTTTATTATATAACATAATCCAAAAGGATAAAACTACTCTGTGTGTATATATAGAAAAATATTAGAAATAGCTTGGAGTAAGAAATTAAGGTCATTTCTATTTTCTTCTCTATATTTTTCTTTGTTTTCCAGATTCTCCACAACATATGTGTTATTTTCATACTTAGAAAATAAGCATTCATATTCAATAAGTTGAAAGCTTAGGTATAAACAATGGCCTATTATATAATTTACTGGCAAAATTTTAGAACCTAAAACCATCATGTGGTCATTTTAGCTTGAATTCTTAGGTAGTTGATGTGAGAATAATTTAACAACTAATGGGACTCTATAATAGGTCAAAACATTTAACAGACAAATGTATTTTGGTTTGTTGAAGAGAATATGATGTCTGGCTATACTTTACTGGCCTCTGTGACTCAGGGATAGTACCGCCATGGCATACTAGAGTCCCTTCTTGTGCCATAGTTAAGTATACAACACAGGCTAATGACTGAGATTTTAACCTGACAACTTCTTCCTTTGTTTCATGTCAAAACCACACTCTTTTTTAAGACCTATGCTGTGAGACAACATTACTTCACAGAGGGGTTCAAATAGACAGTCATGTACTTGGGATGGGCACTGGGTAAATATGGGCACACTGGGCTCTCCTTTTGAATTCTTGGTCCTCAATCTCCTTATCTCATTCCCTAGTTCACTCATTTCTCTCTCTCTTTCTCTTTCTCCCTCTCTCTGTATCCCACTTTTATTCACCACAATGACTATTTTACACATCTTCTTCTATCCTAATCACATCACAGAAAAAAAATAAGCTCTTTAGGTGCTTTTCACCTTCTTAGGACCAAGGTCAGCATCAGCAGCTATCCATTCCTCCTTTCCTCTTGCTCAAACAGAAAAGTCTCTATCTTCTAGCTAAGACTAACCCTCTATTTGTGCCTTGGATCCTATTCTTCATGAATGTCAGAGGTCTTACTTTCTCAGTTACCTCCTTCTTTTATCTTTAACTTTTGGCTTTTCCCCATTATTTTACCTTCTGTGGAATTCTCATCTCTTTACAAATACTGCTCCAGAAGTTACAGCTGAATTCTCCAAAAAGTTGTCTATCCTCTTTATCTTCAAATTTATTCCTAAACCTGCTATAATGTGACCTCAGTGCCTGTAAATCCGCAGGAAAGGCTGTTTCCAAGCCAGCCAGCAAGGTTTTGAAATGGCCTGGACACTGACCAGCCTTTCTTGAAACATTCTTCTCTAAAATTCAGGTTGCCTAACATTCAGGATTCTATTTTCCAAACATTCCAAATGCCATTTGTTCTGATTTTCTTCCTAATTTTCCTAGTATCTCTCTGAGTGCTCATTTGCAGTCTCCTTTATGGCCCTTATTTCTCTATCCATCCTGAAAAATGTTAGCATTATTTTAGTTCTATCTTGTATATATGGGAAGGAGCCTCTATGTACAAACTCCTTGGGCAAACTCTTCTACCCCAAAGACTTCATAACCCATCTATGAACTATAGGCTGTACCTCTCTCTAATCTCCAGATTGATTGATTCAAGCACAATTCTGCCTAGATGTCTTATATTAAATTCAGCAAGTTCAAACTGAAACCATTATCTTCTTCAAAGCTGCTTCTCCACCAATCTTCCCTATCTCAGTAAACCCTCTTTCCTAAGACAGAAACTTAAGAATTATTCTTTGTACATCTTGATTTACTGTTCTGTCTCTAATTCTCATCTCTAGCTGTTTCTCCCCTATTCCACCTCATTAGTAATATTATTCACACTCAATCACAAATTGTCTGATAAGTTTCTAATATTTTTTAATCTATCACTTATTTCATTTTCATTCCCATTGACCCTAAAGTCAGACAACCATCATCTCTGTCTAACCTACTACAGTTGTCTATTATATGATTTGTTAGACTCCATTCTGGGCCCCTTTGTGCTGTTTACAAGGATGTTCCTGAAATAAAAATTTGACTGTTATTCCACTTTAAAAGCTTTTCAATGTCTTTTCATTGCCCTGAATATAAAGTCTAAACCTTTTAAGGTGGACATTGAAGACTCATCATCACTTGGACCCTGTAGACTAAATGCTCACCATTTTTACTCCCACATCTATATTTCAATTACTTTGAACTTCTTTGAGTTCTTCAAAAGTGCCAGTTTTCTTTCTTCTAAACTTTTATAACTGTAGATCCTAGGTCTTATAACTCTCACTCCCCTCTCTTAACCAATTTCAACTTATTTTTTGTGTATATTGGAAACATCAGTTTATCTGTTATTTCCCCTGCCCAAAGCCTGGTCAGTTCAATTCAGTCACTCAGTTGTGTCTGACTTTTTGCAACCCCATGGGCTGCAACACGCCAGGCTTCTCTGTCTATCACCAACTCTTGGCGCTTACTCAAACTCATGTCCTTTGAGCTGGTGATGCCATCCAGCCATCTCATCCTCTGTTATCCCCTTCTCCTCCTGTTTTCAATCTTTCCCAGCATCAGGGTCTTTTCAAATGAGTCAGCATCTTTTAATTTCATGGCTGCAGTCACCATCTTCAGTGCTTTTGGAGCCCCCCAAAATAAAGTCTGACACTGTTTCCACTGTTTCCCCATCTGTCTGCCATGAAGTGATGGGACCAGATGCCATGATCTTAGCTTTCTGAATGTTGAGCTTTCAGCCAACTTTTCCACTCTCTTCTTTCACTTTCATCAAGAGGCTTTTTAGTTCCTCTTCACTTTCTGCCATAAAGATGGTATCATCTGCATATCTGAGGTTATTGATATTTCTCCCAGCAATCTTGATTCCAGCTTGTGCTTTATCCAGCCCAGCATTTCACATGAGGTAGTCTACATATAAGTTAAATAAGCACAGTGACAATATACAGCCTTGATGTTCTCCTTTCCCTATTTCGAATAAGTCTGTTCCATGTCCAGTTCTAACTATTGCTTCTTGACCTGCACGGACAGGTGGTCTGGTAGTCCCATCTCTCAGAATGTTCCAGTTTGTTGTGATCCATATAGTCAAATGCTTTGGTATAGCCAATAAAGCACAAGTAGATGTTTTTCTGGAATTCTCTTGCTTTTTTGATGATCCAATAGATGTTGGCAATTTGATCTTTAGTTCCTCTGCCTTTTCTAATCCAGCTTGAACATCTGCAAGTTCATGGTTCATGTACTGTTGAAAAGCCTGGTAGATAATTCATAATATGGACCCCCCAAATTCTTGACTACCTTTATCTCTCCTGCACATTTTACATTATTTCTTAACTGTTAGCCTCTCCTAGTAGATGAAAATTGTTACAAGAGTAGGACTTATTCCTATATTTTTAGGTATATCTCAGGACAGGCCTAGACCATGTAGATTTATAAATAGTTTTGAATTAGCAAATGAATAAATAATAATAGTAAAGTTCATCCTACCCATCTGTGGGTAAGAGATTCTAGAGTTCTCACCTAAGGCCCAAATTTATTAATATTTATTCTTTATCAAGCCTCTGGTCTTCTTTTCTTTCTGTTATTATGATTAAGCAAGATGACAGCTTCAATTTAGCTATTAATAGGAAAAGGAGTACGTCAAGGCTGTATATTGTCATCCTGCTTATTTAACTTATATGCAGAGTACATCATGAGGAACGCTGGACTGGAAGAAGCACAAGCTGGAATCAAGTTTGCTGGGAGAAATATCAATAACCTCAGATATGCAGATAACACCACCCTTATGGCAGAAAGTGAAGAGGAACTAAAAAGCCTCTTGACGAAAGTGAAAGTAGAGAGTGAAAAAGTTGGCTGAAAGCTCAACATTTAGAAAACTAAGATCATGGCATGTGGTCCCATCACTTCATGGGAAATAGATGGAGAAACAGTGGAAACAGTGTCAGACTTTATTTTGAGAGGCTCCAAAAGCACTGAAGATGGTGACTGCAGCCAGGAAATTAAAAGACGCTTACTCCTTGGAAGAAAAGTTATGACCAACCTAGATAGCATATTCAAAAGCAGAGACATTACTTTGCTGACTAAGGTCCGTCTAGTCAAGGCTATGGTTTTTCCTGTGGTCATGTATGGATGTGAGA
>SJYW01003579.1:134336-150635 GCA_006410735.1 Raphicerus campestris
TGGTGTTTTTCTTTCTGGCTTACTTCACTCTGTATAATCGGCTCCAGTTTCATCCACCTCATTAGAACTGATTCAAATGTATTCTTTTTAATGGCTGAGTAATACTCCATTGTGTATATGTACCACAACTTTCTTATCCATTCATCTGCTGTGGACATCTAGGTTGCTTCCATGTCCTGGTTATTATAAACAGTGCTGCGATGAACATTGAGGTACACGTACCTCTTTCATTTCTGGTTTCCTCAGTGTGTATGCCCAGCAGTGAGATTGCTGGGTCATAAGGCAGTTCTATTTCCAGTTTTTTGCGGAATCTCCACACTGTTCTCCATAGTGGCTGTACTAGTTTGCATTCCCACCAACAGTGCAAGAGGGTTTCCTTTTTTCCACACCCTCTCCACCATTTATTCTTGTAGATCTATGGATAGGTCTATGACTGGTGAAATGGTACCTCGTTGTGGTTTTGATTTGCATTAGTCTTATAATGAGTGATGTTGAGCATCTTTTCATGTGTTTGTTAGTCATCTGTATGTCTTCTCTGGAGAAATGTCTATTTCTCCAATGCTAACAATGCTAAAATATTTACATTTTTCCTGTGTTGATGTTTGCACTGATGGTGGGAAACAATAGTGAGTAAAGCTGCTGTGGCCTTATCACATATCGAGGCAAGAACACCCAACTGTATTAATATTTATCACTATGTTTTTGATGAAGCAATCAAAATTCATAAAGTTTTAAGTTTCTGTCCTTAAGTAAATTTTGTAAAAAATATTCTGTGTGATGAACTGATAAGTACAATTAAAACCATTTTTGGACACTCAAATTTGAAGACTATCTTGAGGAACAGCAATTAATATGATGTACAAACTGACTTAACTGCTCTTATTCATAGATTATTTTAACTTGAAAGAATAACTGATTATAAATCATAGTAATTGAAAAGTAGACTTTTGGCAGATATAGTCTTGAAAACAAACAAAGTAAGGCAGTCAATTCAAGGAAAACTATGAACAGCATTTCTTGTCTGTGATAAAATTGGAGTTTCCAAGCAAAAATTAGAATGTTGGAAAACCTATATCTGCTACTATGAATTTGAAATCTTCTCAAGAGTTTAAGATTTTTGTGATGAGATAAATGATAATATGCAAACATGATTTTTAAAATATTGTGTAATAAAATGTCTCAACATTTGAAATCTCTGCATCACTATACTGAACAATAGTTTTACATGACTGATCCATGATTTCACTAAATGTTTTAACATGTAACACACTCATAACATATTGTCTATGGTTGCTTTGGTACTACATAGCAAAGTTGAATAGTTAGAAGATACTTTATGGTTCATAAAGCCAAAAATATTCACTGACTGGCCCTTTACAGAAAAAAAAGTATGCTGATCCCTGAGTTTATTATTGCTATCTTCAAATAAATTAACATAGTTTTTTTTTAATTGTCAATTTCTAAGATCATAAATATCAAGTTCTTTGACATTTTCAATAATTTCTAAGAGCATGAAAAAATCCTGGAGTTCTCAAAATTTGAGAAACACTGACCTAAGCAATGAGAATAAAATTTATCTTTTTGAAACACAACAGGTACTCAATAACCATGTTTCCTTTCCGAAACTAACTCTCTATTCATAGGCTAACTGTCCCTTGACAAAAGGCCCTTACTCCTCTTTAATAAACAGAACCCCCCTTCAGAGCTCTGGAGGCTTCTTCTTCTTGTCTCTTTGAGGCTTAGAGTGGTGACAACACTCTGCGTTTGCTCAGTTTTGCCCTATTCTTTGTAGGTCCGTCCTCCAAACTCCATCCACATCCCTGTTACTAACCCTCTTGATGATAATCTCTTCTTCAGTTATCTTAATTTGAATGTGCTGTATAAATTTCCTTTGGGACTCAGTAACTAATCAACCAACAAACAAATGCATGAACTAACTAGGTAACTGATTTCTCCATATCTCATTTAATAAGCACAACAACTATGAAATGTGTACCTTTTAGTTCTTATTTTCCAAAAAAATAAGACACCAGAGGTTAACTAATTATCTGTAGGACCTTGAGTTAGTATGTGAATCCAGGATTATAATGCAAGCAGTCTCAGTGCAAATTTTAGGAAATCAACCTCCAAATAACTGTCATTCTGTGAAATAGAAATTTTATCTATTTATATATCAACAATATCACTATACTTAGAAATAAATAATTGAGCTTTTATGACCACCATATTAGTATACATCAATAACACATAACTGCATTTTTCAGTGACCTGCATGTTGGGTGTTATGTCTTTCCATTTTCTGTGTATCTCTAGTAAAACAAGAAAAAAGAGCTACAGAATGTAAGTTACTTCAGCATGAAGTATCTGTAGTAAAATATCTGTCTTTGTGACCTGTTATGGCACTTATGGTTTATTATCAGGCCTGAATTGAACTTTCTTACTTCTTACATGTTTTCAGCTTATAGCTACAGAATTTGCATGGTACATCAAAGCAAATTTTATCCTGTCACTGTTTTGTTTTCATAAGTATATCTAGCATTACTCCATACGGTGCAGGGAAAGATGAGCAACTTACTGATTTGCAAAACCCAAGGGATAATATCCCTTATTACACTGGAAATGAAAACACTTCAGCTGATAAATGCTTCTCCATAAACCAAAAGACCCATTTATTATTTCAGCTGGGAAGTTTTGCACTGTACCAGAAATATGTTTGCTTCTGGCAGCTAAGGTATAAACAGTGTATTCATGGGGAAATCTCTGTGCTTTTTCCTGACAGCATCATGATTTTCTTCCTTTCCATTACATTTTAGTCACAATCATTTAAAAGTATAAATTCCAAGTGAACACTCGAGTTCCTACAAAAAATATCATATTCATATAATCATTCTTCACATCCTCAATTTAACTCAGAGCAATTTTAAACATAGGGCTTGAAGGTTGCCTTTCCTCAGCTGTGATTTCAAGGGTCCTAAAATAGCTCCTTATTCATTCCTCCCACATTCCTCACCTGCCAGTTTTCTGAATATTTCATTCTTTAAACATAAGGCAAAACCTTTCCTCCCACATCCTGAGCTAGAGCTAAAAATGCAGGCTCCCCAGGAGAGGAAACACTATAAATTAAATTCATACTCAGGTGCCAATGACTGATATAAAACCATATCCCAGGCAGTAGATACTGACATGGGGAGAGACCAAAGGGAAAGGGGTGGAGAGTAAGGGGCCACAGAATAAATGAAATCCTCATAAAAAGGATGTCTGGGGTCAACTCCACATCATGACATGGTATAGTATTTCCAAAACTTGCCTGGCAATTAAAAAAAAAAAAAAACCGGGATGAATTTTGTTACTATTTCAACTTTCTGGCCTTATTCTAGAAATGCCAAAACAGAATTTCCAAAGAAAAAGCCTGAGAATTTTAAAGTGTATCCATCAGATTTTTTTAAAAAAACAGGCAATTTATAGAAACATTGGTATAGTGAAAATGGGAAACTGATTCTGTTCATACCTCACAATATGATCCTGATGGTGTTGTTTAGTCCCTCTTTGACTAAATTGTATTACTAAGAAATATTAATAACAATACTTAATTCACGTAGTTGTCATGAGAATTAAATGAAGTGATACATATAAAAGTGCCTGGAAGTCAGTAAGCAGTAAGCACCTTTAACAATCCCCTTCCTTTACCTCTGTCACTGTTTTGTCATAAGTTATCATGATCCCCTGTGCTAGACCTGCTTCTGCAAACTCTGTGGAAGGGTGGGCACTCACAAGAAGCTCTCTGAGGGCTCACATGATACAAAAAAAATGCTCATTATTACCTTGTTATTTGAGACGGATAGCTGTTTATCCATCTAAGTGTCATCATTTGCATGGTAATAACAGCTCCACTGGCTTGGATTGGTCATATTAATATTTTTTCCATCTCACCTTAGGNTATTTCAACTTTCTGGCCTTATTCTAGAAATGCCAAAACAGAATTTCCAAAGAAAAAGCCTGAGAATTTTAAAGTGTATCCATCAGATTTTTTTAAAAAAACAGGCAATTTATAGAAACATTGGTATAGTGAAAATGGGAAACTGATTCTGTTCATACCTCACAATATGATCCTGATGGTGTTGTTTAGTCCCTCTTTGACTAAATTGTATTACTAAGAAATATTAATAACAATACTTAATTCACGTAGTTGTCATGAGAATTAAATGAAGTGATACATATAAAAGTGCCTGGAAGTCAGTAAGCAGTAAGCACCTTTAACAATCCCCTTCCTTTACCTCTGTCACTGTTTTGTCATAAGTTATCATGATCCCCTGTGCTAGACCTGCTTCTGCAAACTCTGTGGAAGGGTGGGCACTCACAAGAAGCTCTCTGAGGGCTCACATGATACAAAAAAAATGCTCATTATTACCTTGTTATTTGAGACGGATAGCTGTTTATCCATCTAAGTGTCATCATTTGCATGGTAATAACAGCTCCACTGGCTTGGATTGGTCATATTAATATTTTTTCCATCTCACCTTAGGTTATGAAGTAGCATAAATTAATACTGTGTGAAATTCAAGTTACTCACAATTAATTGAATCTTTGAGGGTAGATTTAATCTATTGCTTGTTTGGTATTTTCTTTTGAAAAATTAAATGAGAGCTTCAGAGAGCAACAAGCGTACATAAGAATCTAAATAGACACAGGTGAAAGTCCTGCCTGTGCAGCTTAAGTCCAACACAGCCAAAAAGAAACAGTTTTGAGGCAGGGTAGGGAGGGATATTTATGAAGGAGTATATATATATATATATATATATGCAGTTATGACTGATTTGTGTATTGGCAAAAGGCAATACAACATCATAAAGCTATTATCCTCCAGTTAAAAATTTAAAAAACAGTTCTAAATTCAGAAGCAGTCCTAAGCCAGGCTCTGATGTTAAGGGAGAGAGCAGCCTTGTACCATTGCTTGCACAAAGCAGGCATTTGGTAAATTCTATCGACAGATTGAACAGATAGGGACACTAATCAGTCTGGCACACTGATCCATTTTCCTGAGCATTCCCATGTAACTGTGGAATATATCTGCTTCTGCTGCTGCTGCTAAGTCGCTTCAGTCATGTCCAACTCTGTGCGACCCCATAGACAGCAGCCCACCAGGCTTCCCTCTTCCTGGGATTCTCCAGGCAAGAACACTGAAGTGGGGTGCCATTTCCTTCTTCAATGCATGAAAGTGAAAAGTGAAAGTGAAGTCGTTCAGTCGTGTCCGACTCTTCACGACCCCATGGACTGCAGCTTACCAGGCTCCTTCATCCAGGGGATTTTCCAGGCAAGATTACTGGAGTGGGGTGCCATCGCCTTCTCCGATGGAATATATCTAGCCATGTACAATTTTTCTGTTTCTTAGTTTCTGTTTCAATTCTTCTGCTCCTTGGAGGGAAAGCTATGACAAACCTAGACTGAATATTAAAAAGCAGAGAGATCACTTTGCCAGCAAATGTCCGTCTAGTCAAGGCTATCATTTTTCCAGTGGTCATGTATGGATGGGAGAGTTGGACCATAAAAAAGGCTGAGCACCAAAGAATTGATGCTTTTAAACTGTGGTGTTGGAGAAGACTCTCGAGAGTCCCTTGGACTGAAAGGAGCTCAAACTAGTCAATCCTACAGCGAATCAACCCTGCATATTCATCGAAAGGACCGCTGCTGAGACTGAAACTCCGATACTGTGGCCACCTGATGCAAAGAGCCAATTCACTGGAAAAGACCCTGATACTGGGAAAGATTGAAGGCAAAAGGAGATGGCAGTGACAGAAGATGAGATGGTTAGACAGCATCACCAACTCAATGAATATGAATTTTGAGCAAACTCTGGAAGGTAGTGAAAGACAATGAAGCCTGGTATGCTGCAGTCCATGGGGTAGCAAAGAGTTAGACATGACTTAGTGACTGAACCACATCAAATGTCCTGAAACATTAAAATGTGAATTTACCTTTGTATCATCTATTATAGAATCTTATTCATTGTACATGCTCAAGGAACTTTGTTGGAGTGGCTCAAAATGGCCTACATGAGGTCATTTTATTTATTGTTTACTGATAATTGTGAACTGTCCGTTGTATCATTCTTAGTTAACAAATCCAGTTTAATTCAATAAATACTGTTATCTTGTCTTATTTTTTGTTTCCCAAGTATAAAGAGAAGATTGGGGTGTTCTGTTTTTTAATATAATTTTCTGAATGAGAAGCACATCATGCCAGATACACTCCATGTTGGAAATCGGTGAAGCTAAAGTGACATCTTCAGTCTTCTGATGTATATTCTAGTGTGATATTTATTTCATGATAATGTGAAGCATCAAGACAAAAAACAATCTGGAGAGATTACAGATCTCTCCCTTTTGATGGAAAATGGAGTAAATAAGTATGCAATGTGTACCACATTCCATACTCCTTATTGGGTATTCACACATCTACTATGATGTTAAACCTTTACCTCAATTCTAAGAGGTAAAAATGAGTGTCATTAGTTTGCATAAAAGAAAATAGGAGTTTAGAGGAGTAACCTGAATCAGATTTCATAGTTAACATTGCAGTTGGGACTAGACACCAGATCTTCCCTATTCCAAAAACAAGTCTCTATTTCCTTTCAGCATGCAACTTTAAGTACAGATTTAGAATCATGATGGAGGCGATACACAAGCTTTACTTACTCCTCTAAGACTTTTTTTCTCCAGTCTTCATTATTTTCTTAAGTAACCCATGTTCACTCATCTGACAGTTTAGCTCTTCTCCTTTTAGAATTTCCCTTTTATCTGCTCTTTGCCTTTTGAAAAGTGCCATTGCTAAGCCTTTAGTATAGATCTTTTGGTTTCTTACCTCTCAGCCCCTATTTTTCTCTAGCCTGTTATTACCCACTTAGAGCCTATAATCTCAAGTGGGCCACTGAGTATTATTTATTTTCAAATGTTTAAAATCAATTTGCTTTAGGCAATATAACATTGTTGAGAAAGGTCAAAATCAACTGTAAATGAAAAGATATTATGTGGAATTGTTTTATGTTCATTTTTTCCCCCATTTCAGTGTAGTATATACATCTTTAAAGACAGCATTGCTACTTGTGATTTAATCAGTTATTTGAAATTGAATCTGGCGGCCGGGAGGATCAACCCGAGGAGTGGTGGCTGCGCAGGAGCAGGAGGACCTAGAGGAGCTATCCCACACTGAAGGTCAGGAAGGCGACAGTAAGGAGATACCCCTCGTTCAAGGTAAGAAACAGCAGCTGTGCTTTGCTGGAGCAGCTGTGAAAAGATACCCCACACTCAAGGTAAGAGAAACCCAAGTAAGATGGTAGGTGTTGCAAGAGGGCATCAGAGGGCAGACACACTAAAACCATACTCACAGAAAACTAGTCAATCTAATCACACTAGGACCACAGCCNACCTCTCATTTAAGAGGCACCTTTCTCCAATGTTACCATCTACAAAAGTTTCCCAGGCTTCCTCTATCACATCACACTGCTTTATTTTCTTAACAATATTTACCACAATCTGACTTCTCATCTAATTTATTGACTTTCTGCTTCCCCTAGAATGCATGTTTGGGGAGAGCTGGAAGATAGTCCGCTTATTTCACTGCTATATTTACAGCACCTAGAACTGTGTCTGACACATAGTAGGTACTCAGTTATTTACAGCACCTAGAACTGTGTCTGACACATAGTAGGTACTCAGTAAACAATCACTGAACACATGAATAGGTAAATAAATTCTGAATGGTCCCAACTTTTTTCCTTATAGTCATAATTGATAAAGAAAAATAACATTGCTGCTTTGAGTCACAACCTCAACTTTCTCCAAGAAATTATTCAGTAAACAACATATTCCTTAAAGACAAGGACCATGCCATTGCTCTATCAGGTTGCAGTACAGTGTCTTGCACACAACTGATGGTAAGTGTCACTTAAATGAATTAATACATCATGGCTCCTGTCCCTGACGTTGTCAAGATAATTTCGTGTTATTTTACTGTTTATTTACACAGATTTAGTAGAACTTCTTCATACTTAATTGAGAAGTATAGCGTCATATAACTTTAAAAATAAAGTGCAGCGAAAGTGAAAGTGAAGTTGCTCAGCTGTATCTGATTCTTTGTGACCCCATGGACTGTAGCCTGCCAGGCTCCTCTGTCCATGGGATTTTCCAGGCAAGGATACTGGAGTGGGTTAACATTTCCTTCTCCATTAAAAATAAAAGATATCTCTAATTAAATTTAGTATTGTTCCACATAAACCAAGAACTAGAATTAGCAACACTTAATTCAACCAATATGTGTGTGTACACGCATGCTATGTTGCTTCAGTCGTAGCTGACTCTTGGCAGCGCTATAGACTGTAGCCTGCCAGGCTTTTCTGTCCATGGGATTCTCCAGGCAAGCATTCTGGAGTGGTTTGCTATGCCTTCAGGGGATCTTCCCCACCCAGGGAACGAACCTGTGTATCCTGCAGCTCCTACATTATAGGCAGATTCTTTTACTGCTAAGCTACCAGGGAAGCCCAGTTATTAAGTGATTATTAAGTGTGATATGGTGTTTAAGTGTTTTACATATGTTATTAGTACTATGTTTGACCGTAAAAGAGAAAGGAAGAAAGAGAGGGAAGGAGACAGGAAGGGAGAGAAAGNCCCAGTTATTAAGTGATTATTAAGTGTGATATGGTGTTTAAGTGTTTTACATATGTTATTAGTACTATGTTTGACCGTAAAAGAGAAAGGAAGAAAGAGAGGGAAGGAGACAGGAAGGGAGAGAAAGAGAGAGCAAGAAAGAACCTCTAAGAAAATTCTTTGTGCCTCTTGCTGCTACTGCTGCTGCTGCTAAGTTGCTTCAGTCGTGTCCGACTCTGTGCGACCCCATAGACGGCAGCCCACCAGGCTCCCCCATCTCTGGGATTCTCCAGGCAAGAACACTGGAGTGGGTTGCCATTTCCTTCTCCAATGGATGAAAGTGAAAAGTGAAAGTGAAGTCGCTCAGTCGTGTCCGACTCCTAGCGACCCCATGGACTGCAGCCCACCAGGCTCCTCTGTCCATGGGAATTTGCAGGCAAGAGTACTGGTGTGGGGTGCCATTGCCTTCTCCATTGTGCCCCTTAGAAAGCAATAAATTTCCAATAAGTAAAGGTATTCAAACAAAACGGAAAATTTCACCAAGAATAGTCTAGAACTAGATCAAACATTAGATGAGTTATTTTACTAAATGACCTTTTATAAATCAAGAGATTTTATAAGGTCAACCCTATTCTTTTACAAATATGGAACAGAAGTACAGACAAACAATACAACTTGCCCAAGATGAAATGCAAATTCCTATTTCTAATCTTCAAGGCAATCTACCAGTGCACTCCTTCCTTCCTTACTCCTCAGTCCTTGACTCATAATATTTCTTGACATTCTCAAACATACGTCAACAAAAACATATTGGCTTACCATCCCTAGCACACCTGGCTCAATTTTTCCTTATGTGCTTCTGCACAGACATCCACTCCCACTGTCAATTCTATGCCAAGATTTGTCTCTCCTTTTAAAGCAACACTTAAGGAAAAAAAATTTTTTTTAATTAATGTCTCTACATTTCCATCTGATCTCAGTACTCAAGGGCTCTAATACCTTTTCTAATTCATAAGGCAGCCTGAGTAATCTTCTTAATACACAAAGCAGATCAAATCACTCCCTCACTCAAAGCTAGTTGTTTTCCAAGATACTTAAGATAAAAATCTATAAACTTCCAAACAAAAATGACAAGTTTCTGCATGGTCTGGCCCTGCCTCCCTTCCTAGCTTTACCTTAAAGCTACTGTTCCTTTTATTCACGCTAATGTACCCCTCTGGCACTCTTCAAGTTCCTCAAATGCTGTCAGCCCTTTCTTTCCTACACTGAGAGTTTCACACGTTGTTCTTTCTTCCTTAACATACCGACTTCCAAGATTTGCCATAAATGACATTTTCTTAGGGAGATCCTCTTTAAGCACCCCCACATTCACCAATGCATCAAAAGAATGTCCTCCTTGACACTCTGCCAAAGCACTTTTTTCTTGCCTTTATAACACGTCCATTGTTTTAATGTGGGCTTCCCAGGTGGTGCAGTGGTAAAGAACCTGCCTGCCAATGCAGGTGACATGAGACACGGGTTCGATCCCTGCTTCAGGAAGATCCCCTGGAGAAGGAAATGGCAATCTATTCCAGTATTCTTGCCTAGAAAATTCCATGGGCAGAAGAGCCTAGAGGACTACAGTCCACAGAGTCGCAAAGAGTTAGACACAACTGAAGCGACTTCATAGACACACACATTGTTTTCATGATGTATGTAGGGGGATGCCAGAAGCTGCCCTGCTCTTCCCTGTTCAGCTGGGCAGAGCAAGTCACATTGGAGCAGGTATTACAGAAATAAGAAACATTCACTTTGGTAAATGTTGACTGAGTTGGTTTTCAGAGCGGAAAGTTGTGTGGTTCAACAAAGGAAATCCATACAACACCGCCGGTATAAATTGCTGGTTACCTGGGAAGAAGTAGACCATCATAGTTACCATATTTTCTGGGGGAGGGCGGGGAAGCAGAGAAATATAACCTCCTCTCCCAATATCTGAAACAAAGAAATTTAGTAGAGAGGAACTTTGGCTGCATTCAGCAGAGGGAAAAGACATGGAATGACTTAAAAGAAAATTGACTGGAGGAGAAAGACAAACTTCTGAGAAAGTCATCTGAGTACAACCCAGAGCCTAAGGACCCCAGAAGGAGGTTCCAAGCAGAATGTGGCCAGAGGCCAGCCGCTCTCTGGGTCCTTACATTCTAGTACAGTAGTTGTGCTTCAGAAAATTGCTGCTGAGCTTCATGGCTGAAGTTAGAGGGTGTGAATGAACGTGACTCCTAACAATGGCGCCCAAGCACAGACCCACTGCAGCTTGGACAGGGACATGCTCCATGAGGACTTGACAGTGGCCGTGGCCCAGCACTGCCCTTCAGCCCAGACAAGATCAACCTGCAGCATCTACACCATGTGGCAGTGAAAGCAACCAGATCACCCTGGTCATCCAGCTGACCAGGTGGTAACCAGTTACATCTGGTTACAAATGTAACCAGACTGGTTACATTTGTTTACTGGATCAATGGTTCATTTTCTGTGGGTCTACTTTAGTAGACTGAAAGTTTCCCGGGAGAACCTAGCATGTCTGTTTGGCTTATACTCAGGGCTACCAAGTACAGCACAGAGGGCACCCAGCTCCACAAGGACTGTTCTTCACGTGGAACATGACATGAAGACTGTCCCTTAGACCCAGGTAACTGCTCAATGTCTTCAACCTTACCTTACCATCACTATATCACCAGAGAGCCAGACACGAAGCAAGCACTCAGTATGTATTTATGTAACAGAATGCATGATCTATTCTGTTCATTTATATACATTTCTATGATTCTTCTTAAGATGTTTTAGGGTATTTTCCCCCCACATACCTAATATGGTATGTTTAAAAGGGATGATTTTATCTATTTTGAGCCACAGGAAGTCAGAACGGAAAAGAAGGTTAGAATGATAAGTGTTTTTATTTTACTCACGAGGAAAGGGAAAACCAGAAAGATAGGATGACTTTTATCCTTTGGTAGAAACGCCAAGATGAGAACCGCAGGCTCGGTGCCTTTTACTCTCTCTAGCCCCCACCTGCTCTTCAATAGCTTTCTCTTGTTCTTATGAAACAGAGGCAGAGGTCACTTAATCACTGACTGCTGTTTGTGCCTTTGGCTGCCAAGGCACTGGATTAATTAGGGAAATACGGATGTGCGTGCTCGACTTGACCCAAAGTGGTAGAACATTATCAGGGAAATTTTGTATATCAAGAGCACAGTGAAAGCTCCACTTTATTGGACTGGCCAATTCTTCAAAACACACCGTATTTTTTAGAACTTCTCTTTCAGAATTTTCAGCATTAACAGCATACTTCTTTTTCCAAATGCTCATGAGTCATACCAACAGCAGCATATTCTCAAGCACAGAAAATAACACACTGAATATTCAGAAAGAGGAACAAAAAGATCAAATCTACTTAAAGGAAATAAAGGATTAGTGAAAAGTATGTTCTTAAAATTATATTTGATTTTTATTAGCTCAATAGTTGCTTAAAATAGGCAACTTCCCTGGTGACCCTGTGGCTAAGACTCTGTGCTCCCTATCCAGGGGGGCCAGGTTCCATTCCTGTTCAGGGAACTAGATCCCACATGTAACAACTAAGACCCAGCACAGCCAAATATACATATATATACACACACATATATATTTATATATGTTTTTTTAAAAACTAAAAAAATTGCTTAAAATAAATACACATCCAGCTCCAACTTGGCCTTCTGTCTTTGTATTACCAAGATTTGTAAAAATCTTGTTTGGTGTAAAATTTATTCTGTACTATATGATATGACTCTTGGGGTTCCCTTGTGGCTCAGCTGGTTAAGAATCTGCCTGCAATGCATGAGACCTGGGTTTGATCCCTGGGTCGAGAAGATGCCCTGGAGAAGGGAAAGGCTACCCACTATAGTATTCTGGCCTGGAGAATTCTATGGACTGTATAGTCCATGGGGTCACAAAGAGTTGGACATGACTGAGCGACTTTCACTTCATTATATGATATGCTGCTGCTGCTGCTGCTAAGTCACGTCAGTCGTGTCCGACTCTGTGAGACCCCATAGATGGCAGCTCACCAGGCTGCCCTGTCCCTGGGATTCTCCAGGCAAGAACACTGGAGTGGGTTGCCATTTCCTTCTCCAAGGCATGAAAGTGAAAAGTGAAAGTGAAGTCGCTCAGTAAGTGTCCGACTCTTCGAGACCCCATGGACTGCAGCCCACCAGGCTCCTCCATTCATGAGAGTTTCCAGGCAAGAGTACTGGAGTGATTGCCATTGCCTTCTCCGTCACTATATGATATGACTCTTACCTAAATTAGTACCTAATTTCTTTCCAACAGAATTAAAGTGAGAAAAATCAAGCCTCCTCTTCTATCTCTGCCACCATCTTTCATTTTTAGGTTTATAGTCCTCAAACACCTATCATAAAAATCAGCAATGGTAAAATAAAATACTGACTTTGACCAGACCAGACCAGCTGCTGAAATGTTCTCCTTATAAATGATGGCCAAGAGAATTCTAGGAGGGCTACTAGATGGGAAAATTACACTTTATGTTATTTGCAGACTACAAATAATATTAATGCCTTGTCAGGACCTAGACTAACTGTGAGGCAGCTTACAACTGTGTGTTTCTGATGCTTTGGTCTGATTTAAGGCTCATGTAAACTCAGTTCTGGACTGTGAGTCAGTGGTGGAGAATCTGTGCAGCCCCAACACTCTGGATCACCTGTGAAGTGATGAGGACAACCAAGGCCCAGGCTCTAGCCTTAAGAGGTCTAGGACAGCAAGTAAATGCACAGTTAATTCAGCTCATTTACATGAGGAGAGGTCTGAGCAGCACATGGAGTCCCTGACTGGAAAAACAAGAGACATATTTTAGACAGAGGTCTTCAGAGCACGAGGTGGTGGGTACTCCTCCAAGTTCAAGGGAAAGGGAGCTGGGATCCAGCATGTCTTAGGCAGTTGTGAGGGGGAAAGCATCCCAGAACTGAGAGAATGGTGATGGTGATGGGGGCAGGGAGGAGGAGTGAATTACAATACCTTGCAAAGATTTACAAATATTTATCTAACAATATTTATTTGCCCGCTTTCTTAATTTTTTTTCTGAAAAGTTACATTCTCCACCACATTTCCTCACCAGTTAATTATAACTAATCAAGCTGTGAAACATCATGTCTCTCTTTTCTCCAGTTTCGTGGGAGAAAGTTCTATCTGAAGATAAGTCAACACCGTCATCTATAAAACATCACAGTAGTATTCTTAATATGGAATAAATAGTCTCAACTATTTTCACATATATTTATTTTACTTTTTATTAAAATCCTGTGAAATAAGTTGAGTTGGTGTTTTTATTCATATTTTACAGGAAAAAAAGAAAAGTGTTCACAAAGATATCAAGCAAGATGTTTAAGATCACACAGCGGATTGTGTTATGTCACTGGGACAAGAACCTGTCTTCTGATTTAATGTGCTCAGATATTCACTCAATAGGCTTGTACTAGACATACCTTGTATGGCTGGTCATCATGATAGTTCCTAGGAAAAGAACAATTTACTGGGTAGTTACTATATCTACCCTCAGGAGGTCAGTTAACCAGAATGTTCAGTAAAGTGTGACTCAGATCAAGACACTGGATCTGCAAGGTAGGTGTTGTGGGACCAAAGAGCTGGAGCACCCAACCAAGCCTAAAGAGGCCCAAGGAAGGTTCCTCTAACAAAGTCACTGCTAACTTGGGACCTTAGCCAATCCAAGATAGTGACTGCTCGACAGCTGTCCTGAATGGCTGAGGGGTGAGGTGTAAAGTTGGAAAATGGAGACAAAAGTGTTCCAAAGGGAGCAGAGTCACTACTCCATACTGTTATTTCCATGTGTGTGCACACATGCATGAGTGTGCATCCCTCTCATTTAAAAAAGTTACACACTGTCCAGTTGTCATTTCTGTGTAAGAATGAATTACTACGTTTACCATAAAATGCTGACGTACACTCAGGAGACAAGATATAAGAGGAACCCCAAGAAAAATAATGTCCCTTCTTGAGTTACCCTCATTAATCTCTGAAAATTAGAATTTTTCTAGGGAAAAGAAGGACTTAAGAGGCCATCTAATAATTCTCAAGAAGCAAGGCAGGAATTGAAATACAAACCACTTACTTACTTCTATGATAAAGGATTGAGGGAAAAGAAGGATTCAGAATATGACATGCTACAGCTGTAGATTCCAAGAGTTGACAAGTGTGAAAGAGGTGCATGTAGNGTACTTTGTAGGGCATGTTTTACATCTTTGTTCCTCAAACTGTAGATCAAAGGATTTAGCATAGGGATAATGAGAGTATAAAATATAGATGCCATTTTATCTGTGTCAAATGAGTGGTTGGACTCTGGCTGCACGTACATGAATATTAAAGCCCCATAGAACACTGTGACCACCGTCAGGTGAGACCCACAGGTAGAAAAAGCCTTGTGCCTGCCTTCAGCAGAGCTCATCCTGAGAATGGATGCAAGAATGAGGAGGTAAGACACAAGGACTATCAGAAGAGAGAAAATCAAATTAAAACCTGCTGAGATAAGAATAATCAGTCCAATTTCACCTGCATTTGAGCAGAGCAAATATAGCAAGGGGAGACTGTCACAGTAGAAATGTCTGATGACATTATAGCCACAGAATGAGGAGTCAAATATCTTTACAGCAATAAGAAGAGACTCAAATATGCTATAGAGATATGGCATTGCCACCAGCACCCGACATACCGCTTGCGACATGACCACTGGGTAGAGCAGAGGGTTACAGATGGCCACATAGCGGTCATAGGACATTGCTGCCAGAATGAAAAGCTCACTAATAATGAACACGAGAAAGAAAGTGAGCTGTGTAGCACAAAAGTAATAAGAGATTTTATTTTGATCTGCCACAAAATTTACTAACATTTTGGGGCCCACGGTTGTTGAATAACCAAGATCAGTGAAAGCCAGGTGCCTGAGAAAGAAGTACATGGGGGTCTGCAGCCTGGAGTCCACCTTAGTGAGAATGACCATGCCCAAGTTGCCCACCACTGTGGTCACGTAGATGATGAGGAAGAGCCCAAACAGTGGAGCCTGCAGCACAGGGCGGTCTGTGATTCCCATGAGGATGAATTCACTCAGCACTGTTCCATTGTGTGGTTCCATCCAGGTTTATGAGGAAACCTATTCTGGATAGACACAGCAGCAGAGTCAATAGATTTTGTGTAAAATATCCTCTTAGATCTGTTAGTATGCAGAACTGGTAAGATAAATTTAAATTTCCACTCTAGAATATTTAAAAGTAAGCCCATCTGTCAGACATTAAAATATACATAAACAGAGACAGAACGAGATATGAAGGTAGATCAGCTGTTCTCAATTAGAGTGACTTTACTCCCCAAAGAATATTTTTCCACTGTCTGGAAACATTTTGGCTGTCATAACTGAGAGGTGAAATGCTATTGGCTTCTAACGTTTATAGACCAGTTAAAGTGCTCAGTATCTTAACATATCAAATATGCAATCTGTAACAATATTGACCCAGTAGTCACAATAGTATCCGGTTGACAAGCACTATAGTATAGGTATAGAAACGTAGACAATTTGAGATAAGTAAATACAGATAACAAAGCAAAACCGAGAAGCTAAACAATCACA
>SJYW01003579.1:164731-181753 GCA_006410735.1 Raphicerus campestris
CTTCTTCTTCTTCTTCTCACCTCTTTCTTGTTCTTCCTCTTCTTCTTCTTCTTCTCACCTTCTTCTTCTTCTTTTTCTTCTTCTTCTCACCTACTTCTTGTTCTTTTCACCTTCTTCTACTTCTTCTTCTTTTTCTTCTTTTCCTCACCTTCTTCTTCTTCTTCTCTTCTTCTTCTTCTTCTCACCTCTTTCTTGTTCTTCCTCTTTTTCTTCTTCTTCTCACCTTCTTCTTCTTCTTCTCAGCTCTTCTTCTTCTTCTCACCTTCCTCTTGTTCTTCTTCTTTTCACCTTCTTCTTCTTCTTCTTCTTCTCTCCTTTTTCTTCTTTTCAAATTCTTCTTCCCACCTTCTTCTTCTTTTTCTTCTTCTTTTTCTCATATTCTTCTTCTTCTTCAACCATTTTCTTCTTCTCATTTTCTTCTTCTTCTTCTTCTTCTACTTCTCACCTTCTTGTTCTCTTCTCACCTTCTTCTTGTTCTTTTTCTTCTTCTCACCTTGTCTTTTTGTTCTTCCTCTTCTTCTAGTTCTTCTCATCGTTCTTTTCTCCTTTTTCTTTTTCTTCACACCTTCTTCTTCGTTCTTCATCTTCTTCTTCTTCTTCCTCTTCTTCTTTTTCTTCTTCCTCTTTTTCTTTCTCTTCTTCTTCTTTTTCCTCTTTTTCTTCTTCTCACCTTCTTCTTCCTTTTCTTCTTCTTCTCACATTCTTCTTCTTCTCACCTTCTTGTTCTTCTTCACACCTTCTTTTTCTTCTTCTTCTTCTCACCTTCTTCTTCTTCTCCATATCAACTTCTTCTTCTTCTTCTTATCACCTTGTTCTTCTTCTTCTCACCTTCTTTTTATTCTTCTTCTTCTTCTCAGCTTCTTCTTCTTCTCCTCACCTTCTTCTTGTTCTTATTCTTCTTATTCTTCTTGTTTTCACCTTCTTCTTCTCAAATTCTTCTTCTCTCTTCCTTCTTCTTCTTCCTCTTCTTCTTCTTCATCTCACATTCTTCCTCTTTTTCGTACCATCTTCTTTTTCTCACCTTCTTCTTCTTCTTCTTCTTTTTCTTCTTCTTCTTCTCACCTTCCTCTTCTTCTTCTTCTTCTTATCACCTTCTTCTTCTTCTCATCTTCTTCTTCTTCTCAAGTTTTTCTTCTTCTCACCTTCTTCTTCTTCTTCTCATATTCTTCTTCTTCTTTTACCATTTTCTTCTTCTCACCTTCTTCTTCTTCTTCTTCTTCTTCTTCTTCTTCTACTTCTCACCTTCTTCTTCTCAAATTCTTCTTCTCTTCTCACCTTCTTCCTGTTCTTCCTCTTCTTCTCACCTTTGTCTTTTTGNGGAGAAAGTCCATGAGTCACACGTATGCTACAATTCTAGACCATCTGAATGTCTTCAAATAAGATGGCTTAAGAATTTGTTTAATTCCTGGCTCTCTTTAATAAACTCAAGATACAAAAATCTACATTTTAAGCCCTGATTTATCTCATTAATCTTCAAGTTATGTTTGCTTCTGGATATATCACTTAGATAACCTGCCACATCTTTATGTACAGTGTCCAAAAGCCCAAGTCACTCAGATGCCCCCACTCTTCACTTCAGTACAGTCACTCAATCATGTTTGATTCTTTGTGACCCCATGGACTGCAGCACGCCAGGCTTCCCTGTCCTTGACCAACTCCTGGAGCTAGCTCAAACTCATGTCCATCGAGTCGGTGATGCCACCCATCTCATCCTCTGGTGTCCCCTTCTCTTCCTGCCTTCAATCTTTCCCAGCATCAGAGTCTTTTCCAATGAATCAGTTCTCATCAGGTGGCCAAAGTATTGGAGTTTCAGCTTCAGCCTCAGTCCTTCCAATGAATATTCAGGACTGATTTCCTTTAGCATTGACTGGTGGGATCTCCTTGCAGTCCAAGGGACTCTTAAGAGTCTTCTCCAACACCACAGTTCAAAAGCATCATTTCTTTGGCACTGCCCCCTTTCTTTATAGTCCAACTCTCACATCCATACATGACTACTGGAAAACCCCATTCTTACAAAAGTATAATTGACCAAGCAGTCTCCTTCTCAAATTTCTCATTCTGGGTCATTAAACCATGATTCTCCCAAATAAGAGAAACTGAGCATAACACATGGGAAAAGACCTTAAATATCTATTAGCTCTACTTTTGCATTTTAAGATGATATATAATTTCCCCAGGACTATGATTAGCACTGGAACTGCTGGCTTTTAGCTAAGTCAAACAAATAAATCAATACAACAGAAAAAAGATTAAAAATAAACTGAGTCAAATATCTTGAATTAGAAATCTGATTCTAATATTCTTAACAATATTCTAATACTGTTATTTTTATAACACTATAAAACACCATTACTTCTGTAGAATAACCTATTGCATCTATTTTTCACATGCAGTGCATTTAAGGCAAATTTTCTATGTAAAAAAATGTCGGTGATTTCTTAAACTTAAAAAACATTACATCTGTGTTGCAAAATATCTCCTTGAGTCAAAGCATTCTCTGCCCATATCTGTGGCTATTGAGCAGGGAATTTGCTGGTTCAAGATTAAAGGCAAAGTTCCTAAGCCTGCTTTTATACAGTTCCCAAGTTGTGGATGAGAAACTCGGTTCCTCATTATCTCTTTTCACAGTGTAGATAGCTTTTCGTCTACTATTTTTAAGATGGCTACAGTATTAGTCACTTACGGTTTTAGTATTGTAGCTGTTGTACCTGTTTGAGGAGTGCCGAGTTTACAGAAGTGCAAACTGTCGTCATAGCTTCCTCTGAACAACAGCCTCGGGTTATTCCTGCTTTTGGAAACTTGGCTATCATGTCAAACAACTGGACTATTTAGTGACTGTAGTTCATAAAAAAATCTAATGATAATAAGTCAAACAGATTGCAGTGCTGAGCCAATTGACTGATTTCAACAGATTTTGATGCTTTATACTGACTAAGAAGTGTAGGTCATCTATCAATGGTGACATCACTTCCCACTGTATTCTCACTTAATTTCAAAATTTTTATTGCATAGCTTCTGGAGGAAAAAGTTTAAAAGCTTTTGTTTGCACCATAGATAAACCTCTATTTAAACCAGATAAACCGAGCAATGGCTCCTATTTACACAGCAGGAATTTGCAGCAGTTGGGATGTTTTCTTATTATGGTATCTATTCTCTGCTAAGTTTTTCAGCAGTGACAACTGAACATTATTATTATCATGTTAGTCCTCTAAGATAAGATACACTCAGAGTCTTTTTAAGTAAGAATTTTGGATAATTAGATTAGTATCCTGTGCCCATTTTTTTTTTTTAAGCTAACAGGGCATCTACATCTTATAATTAGGAAAAACATATTAAAAAAAAAACTCTCTCACTTCAGCATTAATACACTAAAAATTCAGTTCACTAAATACTAGTGTTTTCATTCTTATAATTCCCTAACCTATTAAGAGAGCAGTTTTGCCGTTTTCTTTCCTTTGAAATAATTTCAACTTTGTACTGCAGATCTTTCTGAAGATATTTGGAGATTTAACTTCAGTGGTACACAAAACAGAAGACAGAATAATTCCTTTAATTCAAAAAAATACCTGTTTTGAAAACCACAAGTTTCTTCTTTGATATGATCACATGTTGAATTTGTTTAATGTTTTTATGAGAATTGACCCATTAAACTTTGATAAAATACTGCAAACCAATGAAGTTTATATGCAAATATTAATTGAAATTAAGATGAATTCCAAATACAGGGTTTCTTAAGAGTGAGTCTGGTCATCCCAGGTTTCAGTTTTCAGAACTGATCTAAAGTCTTCATAAGGCCACTGTGCCCATCATATTAGAAGCAGTTTTGAAATAAAAAACACACTGCTTATTTTCTCTCCTACTTAAAAAGAAAGCAACAACTATAAGTCTGGTTAACTGTATGAGTAAGCATTTTATTCATGTGATTTATCTTTTTCCTTGGATATATAGAGTACACATATAAAGAATGTGATAGAACTCAAATATGTGGGACTCAAATGACTGTTGAGAAAAATTCAAATATTCTGTTTGCCTTTAAAGCTACATTAACTATCAATTATAGTAAAGCGCTTATTATTTAGAATTCTTTTTCTCTTCTATTTGGCTACCTACACACAGTAGAAGTAAATATGTCTAAAATTGGTGCTGGCTTTGATAAGCCGCGGTGATGACATCAGCCTGACTTCTAGCTTCTGGAATGCAGAACTGAGACCTTACAGCGATTTGTGGGCTATGAGGTCCCAACATAACTCTCCTTGTCACCACCTATGATACATTCCAAGCCAAGACTCCTGCTCTAAATATATTACACAATTAAACAAGAGTATTCTGGAATAGTGTTGTCAAATGCAGGAGTGGTGGGGGTGGGGTGGGGTGAGAGGAGAAAAGGAACTACGGTTCTGTTAAAAAGTACAAGGATTTTAAAATTGTACATGGTGTATTACAATGTTAATGTACTTAATATAACTTAATTGTACACTTAAAACTAATGGCAAATTTTATGTTATGTGTATTCTATCACAATTAGAAAAAGAAAAGCTCCAGACTTTCATGGTCCTACCATGAAGATTCCAAGCTCCCAATGCAGGAGACATCGGTTGGCTCCCTGGTGGGGGAACCAAGATTCCACAAGCCGCTAGATACAGATAAAAACTTAAACAAGAAAAAAAAAAAAACAAAACCCTATACGTGGGTGTTTTCTGAAAACTGTGCCATGGATTCCAGGAGTTTTTCACAACTGTCTAATAAATTTCTAGGTCCGATATGTCATCTNTTTTTTTTTTTAAGCTAACAGGGCATCTATATTTTATAATTAGGAAAAACATATTAAAAAAAAAACTCTCTCACTTCAGCATTAATACACTAAAAATTCAGTTCACTAAATACTAGTGTTTTCATTCTTATAATTCCCTAACTTATTAAGAGAGCAGTTTTGCCGTTTTCTTTCCTTTGAAATAATTTCAACTTTGTACTGCAGATCTTTCTGAAGATATTTGGAGATTTAACTTCAGTGGTACACAAAACAGAAGACAGAATAATTCCTTTAATTCAAAAAAATACCTGTTTTGAAAACCACAAGTTTCTTCTTTGATATGATCACATGTTGAATTTGTTTAATGTTTTTATGAGAATTGACCCATTAAACTTTGATAAAATACTGCAAACCAATGAAGTTTATATGCAAATATTAATTGAAATTAAGATGAATTCCAAATACAGGGTTTCTTAAGAGTGAGTCTGGTCATCCCAGGTTTCAGTTTTCAGAACTGATCTAAAGTCTTCATAAGGCCACTGTGCCCATCATATTAGAAGCAGTTTTGAAATAAAAAACACACTGCTTATTTTCTCTCCTACTTAAAAAGAAAGCAACAACTATAAGTCTGGTTAACTGTATGAGTAAGCATTTTATTCATGTGATTTATCTTTTTCCTTGGATATATAGAGTACACATATAAAGAATGTGATAGAACTCAAATATGTGGGACTCAAATGACTGTTGAGAAAAATTCAAATATTCTGTTTGCCTTTAAAGCTACATTAACTATCAATTATAGTAAAGCGCTTATTATTTAGAATTCTTTTTCTCTTCTATTTGGCTACCTACACACAGTAGAAGTAAATATGTCTAAAATTGGTGCTGGCTTTGATAAGCCGCGGTGATGACATCAGCCTGACTTCTAGCTTCTGGAATGCAGAACTGAGACCTTACAGCGATTTGTGGGCTATGAGGTCCCAACATAACTCTCCTTGTCACCACCTATGATACATTCCAAGCCAAGACTCCTGCTCTAAATATATTACACAATTAAACAAGAGTATTCTGGAATAGTGTTGTCAAATGCAGGAGTGGTGGGGGTGGGGTGGGGTGAGAGGAGAAAAGGAACTACGGTTCTGTTAAAAAGTACAAGGATTTTAAAATTGTACATGGTGTATTACAATGTTAATGTACTTAATATAACTTAATTGTACACTTAAAACTAATGGGAAATTTTATGTTATGTGTATTCTATCACAATTAGAAAAAGAAAAGCTCCAGACTTTCATGGTCCTACCATGAAGATTCCAAGCTCCCAATGCAGGAGACATCGGTTGGCTCCCTGGTGGGGGAACCAAGATTCCACAAGCCGCTAGATACAGATAAAAACTTAAACAAGAGAAAAAAAAAAAACCCCTATACGTGGGTGTTTTCTGAAAACTGTGCCATGGATTCCAGGAGTTTTTCACAACTGTCTAATAAATTTCTAGGTCCGATATGTCATCTGTTGTAACCCTGTCACAGTGACCAGGTCGCGCTTGAAGGAATATTTACTGAGCCAGTTTGCTGGGGTCCTAAAAAAAGCAACCATTCATCAGGAATTAGTAATAGCCCGCAGAGGAAAACCTGGAAAGTAAGATGTAAGAGCGGGTGTTAGACAAGGAGCATATGGAAACGTCACTTGCTCCCGGGCTGTGGGTCCCATGAGGAGCTGGTAAGTGCAGAAACCTCTACTTCCTATTCCAGGAAGGGCCTTGCCATCAGCCCCGTGCAGTGACCACAAGGACAAGCAAAGGCTAGTCCGAGGGAGTTAGTAGGCCTCGGGGCCCACGGGATGACCGTGGGTTCTAGCACTTCCTAGTGGGCGCAGCGCAATTTCAAAGGACGGAGGCTGGCCAAGGGCGAGACGCCCCTCCACTCTCCTGCCTCGCGTCTGCCTGCTAGCAAAGCAAGCTGAGGCTGCTGCGGAGCCGGGCGCGCACTAGCTAGCTCAGAGGCTGTGCCTGTCGCGGGGTGGGGGTGGGGGCGCGGTAAAGTACTTCTGCAGAGTGAAAATCGACTCAAGGGGCGAGAGGTATTTGAAATGAGAAAACCCAGAGTACCGGGCTAGAGTTGTCATCGCTATTCTATTCTGCTCCTAGAAACCAGCTTCTGCACCAGCAGTTAACTAACACCTGGGTATCCTCTTACTCTCTCCGATTAGAATGTGAGCACCTCTGGGGTCTCCAGGCGTGCACAGCCAGAACCTAAAGCGATGCCTAGCACTTGGAAGATGCTCAGCAAGTAAATGAGGAGCTACACTCTGAAACCGAGACCAAGACAGCGCAGGTAGAGCCCTCTCCAAAGTTCTCTGCTTGCAGACACGCCCCTGCAGGTGCTGTCACTTCCCAAAGTCTTCACTGCCCGCCGGCGCGCACGCGCCCACCTCGAACTCCCCAAGCCCTGGAACTACCTACCAGCAACGGCGACCAGCAGACCGACAGCACGCACATGATCCCCATGAGCTGGATGGCTGTCTCTGTCGTGATCCGGCCCCATTGGGCGCTGGACTGCGACGCCGTGGCCTTGGCCCTGCAGCGGGACACCAGGGCCTTAATGGTGGCCAGGTTGCAGGCGAAGGTGACCACCAGCGCCGAGAGCCCCAGGATGGCAAAAGCAGAAGCGAAGAAAACGTTGCCCCAGTTTTGCCGGGAGTTAGTCCCGTTGCCTCCAGGCCCGGTGCTAATGAAGCACCAAGTCCCAGGCCACTGGATAGTATACTGACCAACGCCCAGCACCGGCAACAGGGCGAAGGCGAGCACGGCCAGCCAGACGCCTAGCAGCACGGCGCGGGTGACGCTGGTCTTCATGTGGCTTGAGTACCAGTGCGGCGCCCGGGTGGCCAGAGCCCGCTCGACGGCCATGGCGCTGGCAATGAAGAGTGAGGAGAGCCCAAAGACGGTCATGGTCAGGCCGAAGAAGGTGCACAACCTCCCCGACGGGTCGAGCTGCTCCCAGCGCTGGTGGGACAGGTAGAGGACGATGACCACCGGGCTGGTGAGCAGCTGCCCGACCATGTCGGTGAGCGCCAGCCAGCCGATGCACAGCAGGAACGACTTTTTGCGCTTGCCCTCCCGGCGCCTGTAGCTCTTTGACACGAGCGTTATGGCCAGCGCGTTGCCCACGAACCCGGTGATCATCATGGTCATCGAAAAGGCTACGGACACCGAGCCGCAGTCCTCGCTGGGTTCCGGGGGCAGCGAGCGGTTGTTCGGCGCCTCAACGGCGCGCTCGGCCGCCCAGATGCCCGGGTCGGAGTGGTTGAAGCGCGTACAGAAAGGGGCGCTCGCGTGGTCCCGGGTCGCCTTCATATTGCCTTGGGGGTGAGGAAGGGACGGCACCTTGAGAACAGCGACGAGAGCCGGCAGACCCGGCGCGGGAGGCGGCGGCTGTCGGTGGCGACCGGGGCTGGGGCTGGGGTCGCGGCTAGGCTGCCCTCCATGATGCGGGGCGCAGCCGCCGCCTGACTTCGCCACTAAGGCGGCGGCGCCGGGGCTCCCAGGCCAAGCAGGCAGCCGCGCCGTCGGCTCCCAGGCGTCCGGAGGTGCCCGGCGCCTGCTATAAGCCCGAGGGGGCGGGGCGCCCGTAGGCGGGGCCAAAGCGCAGTGGGGGGAGGATGCAGAAGCAGCCGAGAGCCTCCCTCCCTCCCTCCCTCTCTTTCCCTCCCTCTCTCTCTCTCCCTCTCTCTTTCTCTCTCTGGCAGCCTGGGCTCCGAACATCCTTCCGCCCCCGGAGGACTCCTCTCGATAAATGCCCCAGCTCCTGCCGGGGCCGGCTGCCCAGCCAGGCTGCCCCGCGCGGCCCCGCGCCTCCTCAGGTTCTCTGCCAGGGGAGAGTTCGTGGAGAGGCTGGGACTAAAAGATCTCCCTCGGCTACCCCACCTCAGACAAGTTGCCAAGGTGCCCGCCTTCCTCCTTCTCGATCCACAGAGGCTCGCGCAAGGACCGGATCTTCCTCCCGACGCTCTTTTGTAACCCTGGCAAGTGTATCTTACCTACCTGACCCTGAGCAATCTAGGCAAACCACACTCCTGATGCGTAGATGAGCGTGAACATTTTTCCCTTTCTGCTTTGAGACTCTCGCATGATCTTAAGCAGGCCAGGTTGCTCTGTGCCCAGGGGCGCACTGAAACCGTGAAACCAATAGTGCCATAAGATTTAAGGGAATAGGAACAGGAAGACAAAATCAGACTGTCGGATTCAAAAATAAATCTCAACTACCAACTCCTTCCTTCACCCGCCTAAATTCTTCTTCTTCCTTAACATTAAATATATATATTAATTAAAAATATTTTAAAAAGTTAGCTAGGGCAAAAGGGGCTAGAGGCAGGTGCCTGGCACTCACTATTTCACTGTCTCAGCGTATCTGAAATATTGAAATCGAAGGCTGCTAGCCTGCTTGAGTGGGGGGAGATGGGGCAGAGAAACAAGGCAAAAACTCTTACAAAGCCATCTTTCTCCACCCTGGACCATTCTTATGCAATTAGGACTAGAAACTGCAGTTAGATGTTAGGAAGGTCTTCACATTTAGTGAAAATGCGCATAATCGCTTAGTAACATCTTTTATTAAGCCAATATTTTGTGTTTCACAACCATTTCCCCATTTTTTTCCAGACATCCTCCAAGTATTGTTATTACTCCCCCTTTAAGGTGAGGTAACTGAGGCTCCTGAAGTTAAAGGATGTGCCCAAGTCTTTCAGCAATTCTCCAGTCTCCAACTTCTTATCTGAAGCACAGTATTCTTTACATAGATACCATAACCACTCTCAACATGTGATAAGACCAGCAGTTCTCAAATCTAGGGAGAGTCTAGTTTTTCTGCCTTTTCACCTTGCGGGGAAATGGAAAGATTTTTAAAATTATTTTTTTAAACTTCATTTTTCCTCATATTTAAGAAATTAGACCTAATCATTCAGCTCAGTCGTTTCCATAGTGTCCGACTCTGTGCGACCCTAAGGCTGTAGCCTGTGAGGCTCCTCAGTCCATGGGATTCTCCAGGCAAGAATACTGCAGCGGGTTGCCATGCCCTCCTCCAGGGGAGCTTCCTGTTCCAGGGATGGACTCCGCGGCATCTCCTGCATTTTCTGTATCACAAGCAGATTCTTTACGCCTGAGGCAGTTGGGAAGCCCATTTACTCAGCCCTATGAAGACCGTTACTCAGACTTTCAGAGCAAGACTGGGTCAGTTCAGTTGTTTGTTTTTTCCAGCTTAGTTGATCTCCTTATTGGATGTAAAATAGTGGTAGGGTATGAAAATGGAGTATAATCCCTTGCATTCTTTCTATGCTGTTGTTTTGACTCTGTATGAGAGTCTGAAAAAAAAATCATTATAGGGCTATAGAGTTTTTAAAAAAGAAAAAGCAAAAATGAAATGTAAACTCTATTTTAACAACATGCATTAATCACATCACTAATTTCATTGTGTTTTTATCTTTTACTTTTTTGAAATTTATTTGTAATGCCATGTGTCTAATGAGAACTAAGAAGGAATAGAGAAGTGGTTCATTTTTTACATCTTCCCCCAAGCTTTTATTAGTTTTAATTAGTCTTAAACTCATATTTGTGAAAATGTTTTTCTAAAGTGTCATTTGAAAAGTTAAATAATATTTGATGGTATTCTCAGATACAAGTTTTATCCAAAGCATTGGATTGAAAGTACATATCAAAATTTAATGTTATAGAAATAAAACTCTAGTGTAACTGTATATTTATTTTAAAATTTAAGACCTTTTCATGATTTATACATCAAAAACAAACAAACCCAAAGCCAATATACAGTGACATCAAAAATTGTTTTATTTATATTTGACCTCTTTGAAACTTTTGTTACCGTTACTGCAGTACACACCAGTTAGACTACATAAGAGTTAAAAGTATAAGGGCATATAGTATCAAACAGTTAATGTTAGCTTCTAACTCACCTCCACCAATGCCTTAAATGTATTACATTTCAGAATTTTTATATAACACTTCCCTCTTTTCTTTGTAGATTGCTTCATCTTATCCTAAGTTGTTTTGTAGCTATTCACCTTGAAAACAAGTAATTTGGAGGATCTGAGGTGTCACTCTAGAATGCTGGCACAGAATGACTCCGGATCCACACTTCTTGGTGTCAGAACAGAAACAGTCTGAATTGTGTTGGCCTGAAACATCACTGCCCTCTAGTGACCCAAAGGTTAATAACATGCCATATAATTTCTGAACAAGCTTTGCTTAGGGACCTCTGATACTTTTCATAGGGGCCTAACTCATTAATACATAATTATTGTCATTCTGTCTTTCTTTGAGTGTCTGTTTAATCAATATTCCAGTGAGGATTAAAGTTACAGAGTAAGGTAACTAAAGGACCACATATTCAAAAACTTTAAAAAAGATTTTAAAGCGTGTATTCACCCATTATGTATTTTTAACTGATATTATGCCTAGAAGTGATTTTAGTCCATAAATTTAAATCCCCTATTGTATCTTACATCTTAAAATTCATGACATATGTCAGTACTTAGCAAGTGCTGATGAATTTATTGTATATACTTCTATTAAACTTCTATCAGGAAATCTTAAAATAGATGTAAATTTAAAAAAAATTAAATCACTGAATAGTCACTGGAAGGACTGATGCTGAAGCTGAAGCTCCAATACTTTGTCAATCTGATGCAAAGAACTGACTCACTGGAAAAGACCCTGATGCTGGGAAAGATTGAAGGCAGGAGGAGAAGGGAACAACAGGATGAGATGGTTGGATGGCATCACCGACTCGATTGGCATGAGTTTGAGCAAGCTCTGGGAGTTGGTGATGGACAAGGAAGTCTGGTGTGCTGCAGTCCATGGGATAGCAAAGAGTCAGACATGACTAACTGAACTGGAAAAATTAGTTTCACACAGTCAAGCGCTTGATTACCTGAAGATATCTGTAGTTCTTACTCTGTAGAGCCAACTACTAATTTCAGGATGTTTTCAAGTCATTTATTCAATAAATATTGAGATTTGTCTGCCAGTCTAGTAGTTGAGACTCCTTGCTTCCAATGCAGGGGATGCAGGTTCAATTTTTGGTGGGGGAACTAAGATCTCATATGCTGCGTGGTGCACCCAAAAACAAATAAATAGTGAGCACCCACTCTATGTCAGACACCATACAGTCATCAAGGACACAAGAAAAACAAAAGTTTCGACATTTATGGAGTTTATATTTTAATGAAAACTCTTGATTTTTTTACCCAAAATAAAAGAAGAAAGAATGCTAAACTCAGTGGCTTTTGTGATTTGTCATGCAAATCAAGAAACCCAATTTTAGAAACAATGTACAGTCTTAAATAAAAAGTGGAAAAATGTGTACAGTATTCAGGATCAAATAAGATTCATCTCAGGAACACAAGGTAGATGTAGCTCTCAAACATTAATCAATATAGTTAGCAGTTCAACAAAATAGACAATTTAAGTCTTTTCTAAATCAATTATCTGGATAGCCTAAGTCCTTTTTACTGACTGCCTCTTTTCCAAACTTTTGTTTCATTATATGCCTAGTAATTTTTAACTGAAAACTGGACATTAAAGTTCATATACTGTAGTGACTGGATTTCATTTTTCTTCTGAAGATTACTGATTTGGTGGTGATGGGGTGGTCCTTTTGGCAGTTAATGTGCCTGGATTCAAAATGCTAACATTTTCTCTCCTCTAATAGGCAGCTACTGTTATCTCTTGTCTCTTCATGACTGCTCTTTAAGCCTGGTTTCTTGTGAATTGATCTATCCTATCTAATGCAAAGAGCCAACTCATTGGAAAAGACCCTGATGCTGGGAAAGACTGAAGGCAAAAGAAAAAGGGGGTAGTAGAGGATGAGATGGTTAGATGGCATCACTGCCTCAGTGGACATGAATTTGCTGAGCAAACTTTGGGAGAGAGCAAAGGACAGAGGAGCCTAGCATGCTACAATCCATGGAGTCACAGAGTTAGACATGACTTACCAACCAAACAACAACATACCTGTATGGTTTGTTGGTTGTTCGGTGATGGGGATCATTCTGTCTGGTTTACTTATTGGGGGGGTCTCTTCTGATTTCTAGCTGTTCTGTCAGTTTGGGGCTGTGCCCTGGTATTTCAAGCCTGTGAAGCTTCAGCTTGCTTTTTAAAATTAGGTTCCAGGGCGATTCTGTCATTCATATATAGTTTGGCTGTCAAATGTAGATTTGGGCAGAAGTTCCAGTTCACTCTTTCTGTGGTTCTCATTGTTTGAATTTTCTGTGTAAATCTGCAGTGGTTTTTCTACACTTGAACTCCCATCTCTTGCACTTTTTGCCAATGAGGGCAATTTCTCTACTATTTCCTATGAGATAGTCATGAGGATTGGGTATCACCTCAGTCCAAAAGGCCAGAAGTCTTAATTCTTACCCCTGTCAGTTGCAGTTTTTGAGATTTCTTTTCTCTCAGTTCTGTGTGCTTTTGAATGCTTTCCAATAAATTTAAATAGTTGTTGTTTTAAATCTTTTAACCAGACTTTATAATTGTTATCTGCAGGACAGTGATATTGGCATAATGATATACATGCAGTTCAATGGAATAATATGCTTATTCCATTGAACTTTATATAGATGTGTGTGTGCAAGCTCAGTCGTGTCCAACTCTGTGCAACCCCATGATAACTCAACAGGCTCCTCTGTCCATGGAATTTTCTAGGCAAGAACACTGGAGTGGGTTGCTATTTTCTTTTCCAGGGAATCTTCCCAACCCAGGGAGGGAACCCTTGGCTCTTATGTCTCCTGCACTGGTAGGTGGCTTCTTTACCACTAGCTCCACCTGGGAAGCCCACTTTATATAGATATGTAGTTATATATCTATATAATGCTTATATAGATATATAAATATACAGAGATATAGATACAAAGATATGTATACACACATACATATATATACGCAAATTCAATTAATTTTCAGCAAAGTGTTAAAGTAATTCAGTAAAGTCTTCACAAATGGTGCTGGGAAAACTGGATACCTATATGCAAATAAAAATGAACACAATCCTTATCTCACACCACACACAGAGTATCATACATTAAATAAATTTCTTTAATCTTAACACTATAAACCTTCTAAATTAAAATAGGAGAAAAACTCTTGTGATTTCTTTACCCTCTCATTGTTACTAGAAGTACTCCTACAGCTTTTTCTTATCTTTTGAACATCTAACAAACGTGATTATCTCTTTTGGTCATTATATATAGAAATTCTTTAAAGTCTTCTTAAATACCAGGAACAATCTAACTTTTTTTCTTGAATGTTTGGAGCACGCTTTTTCTGAATGTTTAAGTTATAATTTTTTATTAGCAGCAATTAAAATAACATTTATATTTATTTGTGTGTACATTTGTGGGGCTTTTTATCACGATAAATCCTTAGGAGAGGATTGATACATTACAAATTCATATCCACAGCCTATACTTCCCCTGGAATTCTAGCCTCATTTATCCAACTGACTGTCATCCCACTTGGATAACCCAGTAACACCACAATATGTTCAAATGGAACTTCAAATTTTCTTCCCCACTCCTGGTTATACCTGAGTCTTCCCCATTGCAATATATAATAGTGCCATCCACAGACTCAAGCCAGAAATCAAATGGCCATCCTTAACTCTTCATTTTCCATTGTTTCTCTTTTCCAATCCGTTATCTAGTAATATTAATTCTATTTCCAAAATATACATTCACTGTATCCATCTCCACAGCTACTATCTTGGTTCAGGTCACTGCCATCATTTACCTAATCTACTGCTATTGTTTTTAAATGTCTTGGTTTTATCATTTTAAATTTTATTGTGACAAAATAAGCAAAGCTTAAATAGCATGTAATTTTATTTTTAAAAAGTGATTTGGCTGTGCTGAGTCTTTGCTGCTATGTGCAGGCTTCTCACTGTGGTGGCTTCTCTTGGCAGCGTTCAGGCTCTAGAGCATGTGAGCTTCAGCAGCTGCAGGGCCTGGGCCCATATCTAGAGCACAGGCACGGTAGTTGTGGTGCATGGGCTTAGCTGCTCCGAGGAATGTGGGATCTTCCTGGATTAGAGATTAAACCTGTGTCTCCTGCATTGGTGGATTCTTTACCACTGGGTCACCAGGGAAGCCCATATATTTTTAAAGGTTGATGTTATTTTCTACACCTGTCCTTATTTTCACTTCCAAACTAACCAATATGAGAGGTTGTGGTATATGATTTCAATTTTTCTTTATGCTCATACAAAGATACATTCACTTACAATACATGGGTTCCTACTGCTCTGTTTGCCAGCTCTGAATTACAATCTGAGTAAAATATATTTTACTGTTAGTTTGGATCTCCCTAACTTATGAAGTTAAATCCATTTTCCCATGTCTATTAACTTCCTCGTTGATTTTTGTGCACTGCCCATTGGATTATCATTATGCTATTAATTTGCAGGAGCTCTTTAGATATTTAGATACCCATTACCTGTGTCTCATTTTCCTACCCTATCATTTTGCGCTTTTTTTGTCATGTTTATTACCATATGTAGAAAATCTGTTTAGTAAAATGTTCATCTTTCCTTTATGATTTTTAGGATTATTGCTTAAGAAAGTCAAACTTTCTCTTTAATTTCTATACTTGTTACATTTTGGAAAATATGGCTTTAATAATCATGTTTAATCAAATAGATTTAAATGTTTACTTTTTAGCAAATAAAGTGGAAGTTTAACTTTTTGTGATAGATTATTACATGGCTAACTAGCACTATTTGTTAAGTAAATCATAATTCTTCTTATACCATTTTCAGTTCAGTTCAGTCGCTCAGTCGTGTCCGATTCCTTGCGACCCCATGAATCTCAGCACGCCAGGCCTCCCTGTCCATTACCAACTCCCGGAGTTCACTCAGACTCACATCCATAGAGTCCATGATGCCATCCGGCCATCTCATCCTCCATCATCCCCTTCTCCTCCTGCCCCCAATCCCTCCCAGCATCAGAGTCTTTTCCAATGAGTCAACTCTTCGCATGAGGTGGCCAAAGTACTGGAGTTTCAGCTTTAGCATCATTCCTTCCAATGAACACCCAGGACTGATCTCCTTTAGAGTGTACTGGTTGGATCTCCTTGCAGTCCGAGGGACTCTCAAGAGTCTTCTCCAATACCACAGTTCAAAAGCATCAATTCTTCGGCACTCAGCCTTCTTCACAGTCCAATTCTTTGGAGCCCCCCAAAATAAAGTCTGACACTGTTTCCCCATCTATTTCCCATGAAGTGATGGGCCTGGATGCCATGATCTTCATTTTCTGAATGTTGAGCTTTAAGCCAACATTTTCGCTCTTCTCTTGCACTTTCATCAAGAGGCTTTTTAGCTCCTCTTCAGTTTCTGCCATAAGGGTGGTGTCATCTCCATATCGGAGGTTATTGATATTTCTCCCAGCAATCTTGATTCCAGCTTGTGTTTCTTCCAGTCCAGCACTTCTCGTGATGTACTCTGCATATAAGTTAAATAAGCATGGTGACAATAAACAGCCTTGACATACTCCTTTTCCTATTTGCAACCAGTCTGTTGTTCCATGTCCAGTTCTAACTGTTGCTTCCTGATCTGCATACAGATTTCTCAAGAGGCAGGTTAGGTGGTCTGGTATTCCCATCTCTTTCAGAATTAGCCACAGTTTATTGTGATAAACACACAGTCAAAGGCGTTGGCATAGTCAATAAAGCAGAAATAGATGTTTTTCTGGAACTCTTGCTTTTTCCATGATCCAGTGAATGTTGGCAATTTGATCTCTGGTTCCTCTGCCTTTTCTAAAACCAGCTTGAATATCAGGGAGTTCACGGTTCACATATTGCTGAAGCCTGGCTTGGAGAACTTTGAGCATTACTTTACTAGCATGTGAGATGAGTGCAATTGTGCAGTAGTTGGAACATTCTTTTGCATTGCCTTTCTTTGGAATTGGAATGAAAACTGACCTTTTCCAGTCCTGTGGCCACTGCTGAGTTTTCCAAATTTGCTGGCATATTGAGTGCAGCACTTTCACAGCATCATCTTTCAGGATTTGAAACAGCTCCACTGGAATTCCATCACCTCCACTAGCTTTGTTCGTAGTGATGCTTTCTAAGGCTCACTTGACTTCACATTCCAGGATGTCTGGCTCTAGATTAGTGATCACATCATCATGATTATCTGGGTCACGAAGATCCTTTTTGTACAGTTCTTCTGTGTATTCTTGCCACCTCTTCTTAATATCTTCTGCTTCTGTTAGG
>SJYW01003579.1:195125-211638 GCA_006410735.1 Raphicerus campestris
CAGCATCAGGATCTTTTCCAATGAGTGGGTTCTTCACATCAGTTGGCCAAAGTATTAGAGCTTCAGCATCAGCCTTTCCAGTGAGTATTCAGGACTGATTTCCTTTAGGATGGACTGGTTTGATCTCCTTGCTGTCCAAGGGACTCTCAAGAGTCTTCTCCAACACCACAATTTGAGAGCATCAGTTCTTTGGCACTCAGCCTTCTTTATGGTCCAACTCTCACATGACTACTGGAAAAACCATAGATTTGACTATACAGACCTTTGTTGGCAAAGTGGTCTCTGCTTTTTAATGTGCTGTCTAAGTTGGTCATAGCTTTTATGGACTTGGGGCCCATTAAAAAGATAGAAAGAAGGGGCTGGGCCTTACCTGAGGGGCCAGAAAGCCCCTTGGGCAGACCGGATACTCCTGACAGTGTCAATTTCTGCCCTGGGGCTCTGTTACCTGCGTGGCCTCAGAATTCCAGGGAGCTGGTTTTATAGGCACATCCTCCAGATCACTTTGTGAGACCTTCCCAATTTCTGCCTCTTGTCCAGTGTTATTTCCTGGCAGGTTTTGGGTGACAGTCGCTGAGGCCAAATCCTTCAAGGCCCATGGCTTTCCTAACCAAGAGAGCTCTCTGACTGCTTCCCAGACACTCCGAGTTGTGCACACAAGGCCAACTCCTTTATCAGGTCCTGGGGCGCCGTGACCAGGGTTTGTTCGTCTCTTCCAAGCAGAAGGAAAAAGTAAACATATCTGTTTGAATAATATAATTTGTAATCTAAAATACATGGGCTCATGAAGACAAAGTACCCAGAGCCCGTGACCACGTACGACCCAGTTTGTATGACTGTGACCACCCACAGAGTGCTGAAAGCGCGGGGCTCGCTCAGGAAAGGGCCCAAATCTCTTCCTCGGGCAGGAACAAGCGAGGGGACTTCCCTGGGGGTCCTGTGCTTAAGAAACTGCCTTGCAGTGTGGCGAACGTGTGTTCAATCCCTGGTCAGGGGACTAAGATCCCACGTGCCTCAGGGCAGCTAAACCTGTGCGCAGCACCTAGAGAAAGTCCACAGGCCCCAGCAAAGACCCAGCACAGTGAAAACGAAGAAAAAGGAATAAGCAGCCAGATTTCAGGGCACTGCCGCCCAAGAGGAAACACATCAGCAGGAAGAACACAGAGATGGAAGGGGGCTGGGCTCCACCCCCGCCCGCGACAGTGGCCGCCACTCACGTGCCGAGGGGGGCTCGGCAGTCAGGCTCTGCAGTCATTTTGACCTGGGCTCTCATTCCACCTCCATTGCCTAGCAGCTCGGGGCCTGGAATAGGGGGCGTTGTTACTGAACCTCAGTTCCCTCATCTGTAAAATGGGGAGATCAAGAGACCATACCTCTCAGGGCTGCTGTTAACGACTGGGGAGAGACGGTCTGCAAGGCCTCAGAATCAGGCTGGGCACTTAGCAAATGCTCGGCAAATGATGCCTGTTACTGCTGTAATATTACTGCTGCACACTGGGATGTCTGAAACAAATCTGTTTAAAGACAAGGGNCTCCCGCCTTCAATCTTTCCCAGCATCAGGATCTTTTCCAATGAGTGGGTTCTTCACATCAGTTGGCCAAAGTATTAGAGCTTCAGCATCAGCCTTTCCAGTGAGTATTCAGGACTGATTTCCTTTAGGATGGACTGGTTTGATCTCCTTGCTGTCCAAGGGACTCTCAAGAGTCTTCTCCAACACCACAATTTGAGAGCATCAGTTCTTTGGCACTCAGCCTTCTTTATGGTCCAACTCTCACATGACTACTGGAAAAACCATAGATTTGACTATACAGACCTTTGTTGGCAAAGTGGTCTCTGCTTTTTAATGTGCTGTCTAAGTTGGTCATAGCTTTTATGGACTTGGGGCCCATTAAAAAGATAGAAAGAAGGGGCTGGGCCTTACCTGAGGGGCCAGAAAGCCCCTTGGGCAGACCGGATGCTCCTGACAGTGGCAATTTCTGCCCTGGGGCTCTGTTACCTGCGTGGCCTCAGAATTCCAGGGAGCTGGTTTTATAGGCACATCCTCCAGATCACTTTGTGAGACCTTCCCAATTTCTGCCTCTTGTCCAGTGTTATTTCCTGGCAGGTTTTGGGTGACAGTCGCTGAGGCCAAATCCTTCAAGGCCCATGGCTTTCCTAACCAAGAGAGCTCTCTGACTGCTTCCCAGACACTCCGAGTTGTGCACACAAGGCCAACTCCTTTATCAGGTCCTGGGGCGCCGTGACCAGGGTTTGTTCGTCTCTTCCAAGCAGAAGGAAAAAGTAAACATATCTGTTTGAATAATATAATTTTTAATCTAAAATACATGGGCTCATGAAGACAAAGTACCCAGAGCCCGTGACCACGTACGACCCAGTTTGTATGACTGTGGCCACCCACAGAGTGCTGAAAGCGCGGGGCTCGCTCGGGAAAGGGCCCAAATCTCTTCCTCGGGCAGGAACAAGCGAGGGGACTTCCCTGGGGGTCCTGTACTTAAGAAACTGCCTTGCAGTGTGGCGCACATGTGTTCAATCCCTGGTCAGGGGACTAAGATCCCACGTGCCTCAGGGCAGCTAAACCTGTGCGCGGCACCTAGAGAAAGTCCACAGGCCCCAGCAAAGACCCAGCACAGTGAAAACGAAGAAAAAGGAATAAGCAGCCAGATTTCAGGGTACTGCTGCCCAAGAGGAAACACATCGAGCAGGAAGAACACAGAGATGGAAGGGGGCTGAGCTCCACCCCCGCCCGCGACAGTGGCCGCCACTCACGTGCCGAGGGGGGCTCGGCAGTCAGGCTCTGCAGTCATTTTGACCTGGGTTCTCATTCCACCTCCATTGCTGAGCAGCTCGGGGCCTGGAATAGGGGGCGTTGTTACTGAACCTCAGTTCCCTCATCTGTAAAATGGGGAGATCAAGAGACCATACCTCTCAGGGCTGCTGTTAACGACTGGGGAGAGACGGTCTGCAAGGCCTCAGAATCAGGCTGCGCACTTAGCAAATGCTCGGCAAATGATGCCTGTTACTGCTGTAATATTACTGCTGCACACTGGGATGTCTGAAACAAATCTGTTTAAAGACAAGGGAGGACATCGCTGGTGGTCCAGTGGCGAAGACCCCGAGCTTCCCCTGCAGGGGGCGCGAGTGCATTCCCTGGTCAAGGAAAGTAAGCTTCCACATGCTACGCCGCAGTCAAAAAGTTTAAAAAATAAAGATGGACCAACTGGTAGAATCTGAATAAGGCTGGTGGATGGAAGCAGTGTTAGTTTCCCGGCTGTGATATTTCACTAGTTATTTAAGATGTCACCACTGAAGGAAGCTGGGTGAAGGGTGCTAGGGGCCTCTATGCATTGTTTTTGCAAACTTCCTTGGAGTCTATAATTACTTCAAAATTAAAAGTTAAAAAAAAAAGATGGAACCAAGGAGATCCCCCTCATGAAAGAGAACATCAATGCCAATAAAGGGCGAATGGACTTGGCAAATAACTCTCATTTTCTGGGAAACACGGATGCGCCCATGTGTCCCCTCACGTCCTCCCCCTAACCCCCGCCCCATTCAGCTGCCGTGGTATTTTCCTTCATTATGCCAGCGCCTCAGAAGTAAACCTCTCTAATTTTCTACACCACAGCTATTTATTTAAATGCTAACTCGCATTATGAAGTGATAATCCACACGCGCAGGAGATAATTTATGAAGCATTTAAATTAAGAGGAGCAGCTAATTGAGAGCATGTGTCTTATAAGCCTTGCTAACACCAGAAAACTACAAATTAGGGGGGATGCAAGATATTTCTGTCTTGCTTTTATCTTCTCTTGGAAGGCGCGTGGAGGAAAAAGACTTCCGTGACTGCACTGGCTGGTCCCGCAGCCCCTGCTGGGGGCGTTCCCGCCCTGGCACTCTCGGGCTGTGCAGAGACCACCTTCTCCCCAGGAAGGGTCTGTATTTTCCCCACCAACCTTTTGCTAACAAGGAAGCTTTTTTTTTTTTTTTTCCTTTGATGCTTCTCCGCTGGATTACAAAGATGCAGAGTGGCAAAGACTGGTATTTACTAGGCATTTACACCTGATTGGAGAAAGTGAGGAAATTTGGGGAAGGGGAAAAATCCAAAGAAAATAGGATGTGTTTTCTAATTATTTCAGTTCTTTCATTTTAAAAAGGACTGCCTGGGTTTGTGCACAGTGGCTGAGAGTTCAGCTGGGACAGAGGGGTGCTGTGTGCAGGCGTGTTCCTTCACTTTCCCCACTCCCTCCCCCAAAGATTTTAGTGAGCACCTACTATGTGAAAAGGTCTCCCCTGGTGGCTCAGTGGTAAAGAATCCATCTGCCAGTGCAAGAGACATGGGTTCGATCCTGGGTTGGAAATCCCCTGGAGTAGGAAATGGCAACCCTCTCCAGTATTCTTACCTGGAAAAACCTCATGGACAGAGGAGCCTGGCGGGTTACAATCTGTTGGGTCAAAAAGAGTCAGACTCAGTGACTCAACAACAATTGCTATGTGGAAGACACTAGGGGAAGAGCCACGAGTGAAGGAGACAGCCTAGTCCCTAGTCACGTGATGTTCACATTCTAACCAGAAAGGCAGATATGACAGGATGGAGTGATTAATCACCCTGTGCAGGTGTTGAGGGGAAGGGCCGCTGTGCCCTGGTCCAGGGTGGTCAGGGAAGGCTTCCTGGGAGAAAGACATTTGAGCTGGGACCTGAAGGGTGAGGAATAGCCGGGTGAGAATGAACTCAGCAAGGGCAGGAACTGGTGGGGAAGGGGACATAGACTCCCAGGGAGGCATGACCTGAAATATGTACAGATGATCCTGCTAAGTGAAGTAAGTCAGACAGAGAAAGAGGAATACCATATGATATCACTTATATGTGGGATCTTAAAAATGATACAAACGAACTTATTTACAAAATATCCAGTTAGGGAACTTGGGGTGGACATGTACACACTGCTATATTTAAAATGGATAATTTACAAGGACCTACTGTATAGCACAGGGTGTCCAGTGTTATGTGGCAGCCCGGATGGGAGGGGAGTTTGGAGGAGAATGGATACATGTGTATGTATGTCAGAGTCCCTTCACTGTTCACCTGGAGCTATCACAACATTGTTCATCGACTGTACTCTAGTACAAAATAAAAGTCTTTAAAAATAGATATAGACTCACACACACAGAAAACAAACTTATGGTTACCAAAAGGCAAGAGGGTGGAGAGGGATAAACTGTGAATTTGGGCTTAACAGGTGAACACCACTGTATATTAAATAGATAAGCAAGGTCCTATTGTATAGCACAGGGAATTATATTCAATATCTGTAATAACGTATAATGGAAAAGAATCTGAAAAAGAATCTATGTAAATAAAAAATATGTATATAAATATGTATATAAAGATATAAATCTGAATCACTTTGAAACACTATGGATCAACTACACTTCAGTTTAAAAATGCTAATGTTTGGGTCCCAGCCCTAAATATTTTGCAATCAAAGAATCTTTATAACCTAAGTTACAATCCCCTTACTTGTGGGTTTTGCAAATTCAAATAGTATTCATATCAGATATTCACAGATCAAGGCAAATATGAATGTTCTTTTTTTTAATGTAAAAGCTGATTCTACAGATTTTTTCATTGAAGTATAATTGATTTACAACGTTGTGTTAACTACTGCTGTACAGCAAAGTGATTCAGTTATACACATAATCTTTTTAAAAATACATTCTTTTTCATTATGGTTTATTTCAGGATATTGAATATCGTTCCTCGTGCTATACAATAGGGCTTGGATAGTAGCTTGCCTCTGCTAATCCCAAACTCCTGTTCCATCCCTCCCCAGCCCTCACCGCTGGGCAAGCGCCAGTCCGTTCTCTCTGTGATTCTGTTCGTTTCATAGACAGGTTTACTTGCCAGACAGGAAGGTTCTGAGGTTTCTGCAGACAATTCCTCCTGCCTAGTTCATTTGGTGCCTCTTTTTGAGTCAATTTTTTTTTCTTTCATTTTTTCTTGCCTCATGCCTTCACCCAGTTCACCCTGTTTGTTTCTAAAAACGAATTGCTCCCATAAAGTGCCAAGATCAGTGGTTAGGGAAGCTGTCTGTTCTGTTCTAGGGCCCAGAGGCAGGATTTGACAAAACTGGGGGGCTTTTTAGAAAGTCCATTATAGGTAATCTATAAAGTAGTTCTTGCTTATTGTAGAAATCCAACAATCAGACGTGTATAAAGCCAACGTAAACAGTCTTCTTGCCCACATCCCACCCACTCAAGACTCCAGGTTAACAGCTGGGTGTGTCCTTCTAGGACTTTCTCACTTAAACATATGCACATATGTCAACATCTATACAAAGAGAGGGATTTTGCTCTACATCAGTGGGATTTGCAAGGTGCCTCCCTCCCTCCAGCACAGCTTATAGGTATAACTTTTGCTTCATGTCTGACTCTTTGTGACTCCGTGGACTGTAGCTCACCAGACTCCTTTGTCTATGGGATCTTCCAGGCAAGAATACTGGAGTGGGTTGCCGCTTCCTCCTCCAGGGGATCGGAACTGAAACCTCAGTTCCGCCTCTTCCTGTGCTGTTAACCTGGGTAAGCCACTGAACCTTTCCAAGCCTCAGTTTCCTCATCTGCAAAATGGGGGACGTCAAGAGAGCTCATAGGAAAACATCCACTGAGACTGAGCTTGGGGTCCAGCCCCAGGGCACACATTCAGTTAATGGCAGCTGTCCATATCCTATCTGTTGACCAGAAAAGTAATACATTTTCTTTCAACATGAAATTATAAAATGTGTGTGAAGGTTTCAGGTACCATTTCCTGACATAGGCACCATGACATAGGTACCACTTCCTAATAGCTCAGCTGGAAAAGAATCCACCTGCAACGCAGGAGACCCTGGTCTGATTCCTGGGTCAGGAAGATCCGCTGGAGAAGGGATAGGCTACCCACTCCAGGATTCTTGGGCTTCCCTTGTGGCTCAGCTGGTAAAGAATCCGCCTACAACTCAGGAGACCTGGGTTTGATCCCTGGGTTGGGAAGATCCCCTGGAGAAGATAACAGCTACCCACTCCAGCATTCTGGCCTGGAGAATTCCATGGACTGTTTAGTCTATGGGGTCGCAAAGAGTTGGACACAACTGAGCAGCTTTCACCTTCACTTTTCCTTACAAACACCTGACAGTTTCTCTTGTTAATAGATAAAACCATCTTCCATATGGAGATGTTACCTGTGAGGTTTTATTTGGATTTAGGTCAATCCACCTCTTTCCATGATTCCCATCTCAGCCCCTCTGCCCAATCCACCCCCCACTGCTGCCAAAATTAGGAAGTCTCACCGTTAGGGATTCCTAGGTCAGGGTTCCTTGGAGTAGTCTGTGCATCTAAGATGCTTGTGCATCCAAGGCTTAGTTCCTGCCCTTTGAGGCCAAGCCAGGTAAGGTTTTGCCTCTTCCCATAGGCAGGTCACAGGGACACATCTGTCCTCAGGCTGACTTCAAATTTCCCTACAGGGATCAGATTTCACATTTCTGTCTGCCGCCAGTCACAGCGACCCCTCCCTCCTTCTTCGCATCATTAGACTGGTGTCCCTTTGCTCCCGTGTCACTGGGGTTCCTCCACTGAGGCCAGCCTCAATCTTCTCCTGGGAGTAACCTACAGCATGTGGGGGATGCCTGGGAAAGCCACCTTCTTCAGGTTACCCAGGTGGACGGCCCAGGTGGACACAGCCTCCAACCTCATCCAGCAACCCATTCCAGTTTCCCACCGTGAAGATGGGCCGGGGTCTTTGTGCAGCACTGGAAACGCCTAGCACCTAGTGGGTGCTCAGAAACTCACAGTGTGTTCCACATGTTTGAACACCTGTTCTTTTTTTATTTATTATTGGAGTATAAAACCTGAAGCTCCAATACTTTGGCCATCTCATGCAAAGAGCTGACTCATTGGAAAAGACTCTGATGATGGGAAAGATTGAGGGCAAAAGGAGAAGGGGACGACAGAGGATGAGATGATTGGATGGCATCACTGACTCAATGGACATGAGTCTGAGCAAACTCTGGGAGATGATGAAGGACAGGGGGGCCTGGCGTGCTGCGGTCCATGAGGTCACAAGGAGTCAGACATGACTTAGTGACTAAACAGCAATAATTGCTTTACAATGTCGGGTTCGTTTCTGCTGTGCAACAAAGCGAATCAGCTGTGTGTACACATATTTCCCCTCCCAGCCGAGCCTCCCTCCTGCCTCCCCCCGCCTCCACCCCACCCCTCCACCTAGCTGAGCTCCTTGTGCTGTCCAGCAGCTTCCCACCAGCCATCTAATTTCACGCGTGGTGCTGTATGCATGTCAGTGCCACTCCTGATTCACCCCACCCACCTTGAGCACCTGTTCTGTGTCTTCCTGTCCAGCAGAGGGCTGGCTAGCAGGTTGAGGGAGGGGATGGTGAAGTCGGGGAATACGAAAGAAGCATATAAGCAGCCTGTGCATGGAAAAGGCAGCTCTCCTGGAGAGGGACAAAAGGTGGTACTCAGACGATGCGTGCCAAGAGCCAGCGGCCAGTCCTCGAGCAAGGCAATCTGCAGCGGCTGTGACCTCTCTAAATGTGAAGACCTTTTGGCCCAGCAACTGCTCGGTTAAGTTTTAGCCTACAGAAGACTTCCCTGCTGGTCCAGTGGTTAAGAATCTGCCTGCTAATCCAGGGAATATGGGTTCGATCCCTGGTTTGGAAGATTCCACATGCCGCAGAGCAACAAAGCCTGTGTGCCACAAGCACTGAACCCGCACTCCAGAGCCTGAGAGTCGCAGCTACTGAAGCCTGAGTGCCTGGAGCCCAATGTCCACAACAAGAGAAGCCTCTGCAACGTGAAGCCCATATTCCACAACTAGAGAAAGCCCGTGAGCAGCAATGAGGATCCAGTGAAGCCAAAAATAAGTACATATATATTTTTAATTTAACCTGCAGAAATACTTGGACTTAGTTCAAACGTGGTCTTGCAGTTTGAAGAAAGAGGCTCAGAGAGGTAGCGATTAGTCACTGTAACACAGTGATTTGATAATGTTGAAAACCTCAACAGGGTGGCAGGGGATCCAGGGCTGATGTGGGGTGCAGATCTGATGGTCCATCCACAGAACAANGAGTTCATGATCTGAGCCACAGTCAGCTCCTGGTCTTGTTTCTGTTGACTGTATAGAGCTTCTCCATCTTTGGCTGCATTGAATATAATCAATCTGATTTTGGTGTTGACCATCTGGTGATGTCCATTTTATCATATACTAAATTTCTATGTAGCCTAGAATCTAGGTCTAGCTTTCTAAATATCATTCTTCAGTAAGAACCACCAGAGCTCCTTGGAGAAATGACTGATGGATGGCTGAGGCAGGGAAGATATGAGCCTACAACATCTGTATTATCAAAAATTAGACTGCTCAAAAGACAAAAGGATGGTGATATGTCAAAGAAACACAGGAGTCAACATAAAACAGTTCCCAATGGCTAATTGGAACAATTTTACCAATAAAATATATAATGGAATCCTGGATATAATCCAAATGTAAATATACACAGGTCCATACTGATACAAATGAGTAAATAAATGAGTAAAAAAGAGGCAAATCTGCTTAATGAAACATAGTCCCCCTTATTGAGAGTATGCTTGACTTCATGACTTTCAGGTATTTATTGTGCTTTTGAGTTTCAGATACTGCATTTTTAGATAGAAGATTGGTGGCAATCATGCACCATCAGAAAATGGTATTTAAAAAAATAAGAGTATTTTAGACTTAAGGTATGTATACTGTCCTTTTAGACATATATCACACACTTAATAGACTTTGATATAGGGTAAACATAACTTTTATATGCACTAGCAAGCCAGTAAGTTTGTGTGAGTTGCTTTACTGTGATACCTGCTTTACTGTGGTGGTCTGGAATTGAACTGGCAGTTATCTCCAATGTATGCCTGTGCTTCCATAGTATTAAAATGAAAATAGTAGTACTTTTATAATGGAGAAATCTGGAAAACCCTGTCTTAACAAAGTAATGGTTAACATCTCCAGTAATGTCATGTGGATACATCTCTTGATATGTGATGAGGAAGTCACTTCACGCCTACAGTAACCATTCTAAAACCCATAACCCCAGTCTAATCACGAAAAGAAAGTAACAGAGAAACCCCAAATGAAGGTCATTCTACAGGATACCAGAAAAGTACTCCACTGGTCAGGTATTCTGTAGAAAACCTGGTAAACTGGTGGAAATTAAAGGAAATCTGGAGTTAACAGTAACCTGTGAATATTGGGTTTCTTGTATTCTTGCAAATTATGCCANTTGCTTTACTGTGATACCTGCTTTACTGTGGTGGTCTGGAATTGAACTGGCAGTTATCTCCAATGTATGCCTGTGCTTCCATAGTATTAAAATGAAAATAGTAGTACTTTTATAATGGAGAAATCTGGAAAACCCTGTCTTAACAAAGTAATGGTTAACATCTCCAGTAATGTCATGTGGATACATCTCTTGATATGTGATGAGGAAGTCACTTCACGCCTACAGTAACCATTCTAAAACCCATAACCCCAGTCTAATCACGAAAAGAAAGTAACAGAGAAACCCCAAATGAAGGTCATTCTACAGGATACCAGAAAAGTACTCCACTGGTCAGGTATTCTGTAGAAAACCTGGTAAACTGGTGGAAATTAAAGGAAATCTGGAGTTAACAGTAACCTGTGAATATTGGGTTTCTTGTATTCTTGCAAATTATGCCAAATATTAAGGGTATAGGAACTCTTATTATCTTGGCAAGTTTTCTATATATATAATTATTCCCCCAAAGATTTATAAGCATGTATTCTTTTCTGTAATCTCTTACTTTATCCCACTAAGTTACTTATATTTCTAGGTGAATAGTTTTGACTGGCTTAGATCATGAACTCTTTATTGCAAAATTCAGACTTAAATTGAAAAAAGTAAGGAAAACCACTAGACCATTAAATAACCTAAATCAAATCCATTATGATTATACAGCAGAAGTGACAAATAGATTCAAAAGATTAGATCTGACAGAGTGCCTGAAGAAATTTGAATGGGGTTTGTAACACTGTATAGGAGGCCGTGATCAAAACAATCCCCAAGAAAAAGGCAAAATGGTTGCATGAGGAGGCCTTACAAATAACTGAGAAAAGAGAAGGAAAGGCAAAGGAGAAAAGGAAAGATATACCTACCTAAATGCAGAGTTCCAAAGAATAGCAAGGAGAGATAAGAAAGCCTTTCTCAGTGATCAATGCAAAGAAATAGAGGAAATCAATAGATTGGGAAAGACTAGAGATCTCTTCAAGAAAACTAAACATACCAAGGAAACATTTCATGCAAAGATGGGCACAATAGATGACAGAAATGGTGTGGATCTAACAGAAGCAGAAAATAATTAAGAAGATGTGGCAAGAATACACATAAGGACTATACAGAAAAGATCTTAATAACCAAGATAATCATGATGGTGTGATCACTCACCTAGAGCCAGACATCCTGGAATGCAAAGTCAAGAGGGCCTTAGGAAGCATCACCACGAACAAAGCTAGTGGTGGTGATGGAATTCCAGTTGAGCTATTTCAAATCCTAAAAGAAGATGCTGTGAAAATGCTGCGCTCAATATGCCAGCAAATTTGGAAAACTCAGCAGTGGCCACAGGACAAAGAATGTTCAAACTACTGCACAATTGCACTCATCCCACATGCTAGCAAACTAATGCTCAAAATTCTCTAAGCTACCCTTCAGTAGTATGTGAATTGAAAACTTGGATTTTCAAGCTGGATTTAGAAAAAGCAGAGGAACTAGAGATCAAATTGCCAAGATCCGTTGGATCATAGAAAAAGCAAGTTTTAGAAAAAGCAGAGGAACTAGAGATCAAATTGCCAAGATCCGTTGGATCATAGAAAAAGCAAGAGTTCCAAAAAAATTTCCACTTCTGCTTTATTGACTACTCCAAAGCCTCTGGCTGTGTGGATCACAACAAACTGTGGAATATTCTTCAAGAGATGGGAATACTAGACCACCTGATCTGCCTCCTGAGAAATTTGTATGCAGGTCAAGAAGCAATAGTTAGAACCAGACATGGAAAAACAGACTGGTTTCAAATTGGGAAAGGAGTACAACAAAGCTGTATAGTTGCCCTGCTTATTTAACTTATATGCAAAGTACATCATGTGAAATGCCAGGCTAGATGAAGCACAACCTGGAATCAAGATTGCCAGGAGAAATATCAATAACCTCAGATATGCAGACAATTATGGCAGAAAGAGAAAAGGGACTAAAGAGCCTCTTGATTAAAGTGAAACAGGAGTGAAAAAGCTGGCTTAAAACTCAACATGCAAAAAATATTATGGCATCTAGTTCCATCAGTTCATGGCAAATAGAAGGGGAAACAATGGAAACCATGACAGACTTTATTTTCTTGGGCTCCAAAATCACTTCAGATGGTGACTGCAGCCATTAAAAGATGCTTGCTCCTTGGAAGAAGCATATGACAAACCTAACAGTATATTAAAAAGCAGACATTTTGCCAACAAAGGCCTGCGAGTCAAAGCTCTGGTTTTTCCAGTAGTAATGTATGGATGTGAGTTGGACTATAAAGCTGAGTGCTGATGAATTGATGTTTTTGAACCTTGGTATTGAAGACTCTTGAGTCCCTTGGACTGCAAAATCAAACCAGTCAATCTTAATGGAAATCAGTCTTGAATATTCATTGGAAAGACTGATGCTGAAACTCCAGTACTTTGGCCATCTGATGCAAAGAACTGACTCATTGGGAAATGACCCTGATGCTGGGCAAGACTGAAAGCAGATGGGGACGACAGATGATATGGTTGAATGGCATCACGGACTTGACGGAGAAGTTTGAACAAGCTCAGGGAGTTGGTGATGGGCAGGGACGCCTGGAGTGCTGCAGTCCGTGGGGTTGCAAGGAGTCAGACACAACTGAGTGACCAAACTGAACTGAGCTTCATGTAAACAGAATCAAATAGAGCACACAAACTCCCCAAGTGTATCTGAAAAGTGTTTTTTGTTGGTAGTGAGTTCTGTGTCAATTAGGTCAAGTTGACTGATCTCATTTTTGCCATACAGTTCTATCAAGTTTTGCTTCATGTTTTCAACTACTACACCCATAAACACTTATGATTGATTATGCTTTTGACTTATGTTATTTCTATTCTTTCCTGTTTTTACTACAACTACAGTATTTCCACCCTTTCACTTCTATTTGTATCTTTATGTTCACAACAGATTTCTTTGAAGAATGTGTCTTGCTCCATTTAACTAGTGTGACAGTCTCTTTTATTATGGTGAGTGTTTGAACAGTGGTTGGGCTTAAACCTACTACCATTTTCCATCACGTTTCTTTTTTCTGCCTCCTTTTGCATTATTTGTGATTCATTTTTTTCCTTTTTAAGTGTATTATGTGTAACTCCTGGTTAGGTTCAGTGGTGCTTTTATAGCATACATCTTATCAAAGTACCTTCAAGATATGTACAACTTTGTTGATAACCCTACAAATGGCTCACTTCCATTTCCCCCCTTTTGACCTGAGCAACTTCTGCTTTTTATTTGCACCTAAGTCTCATAGTCTATNTGTTTTTGAACCTTGGTATTGAAGACTCTTGAGTCCCTTGGACTGCAAAATCAAACCAGTCAATCTTAATGGAAATCAGTCTTGAATATTCATTGGAAAGACTGATGCTGAAACTCCAGTACTTTGGCCATCTGATGCAAAGAACTGACTCATTGGGAAATGACCCTGATGCTGGGCAAGACTGAAAGCAGATGGGGACGACAGATGATATGGTTGAATGGCATCACGGACTTGACGGAGAAGTTTGAACAAGCTCAGGGAGTTGGTGATGGGCAGGGACGCCTGGAGTGCTGCAGTCCGTGGGGTTGCAAGGAGTCAGACACAACTGAGTGACCAAACTGAACTGAGCTTCATGTAAACAGAATCAAATAGAGCACACAAACTCCCCAAGTGTATCTGAAAAGTGTTTTTTGTTGGTAGTGAGTTCTGTGTCAATTAGGTCAAGTTGACTGATCTCATTTTTGCCATACAGTTCTATCAAGTTTTGCTTCATGTTTTCAACTATTACACCCATAAACGCTTATGATTGATTATGCTTTTGACTTATTTCTTTCCTGTTTTTACTACAACTACAGTATTTCCACCCTTTCACTTCTATTTGTATCTTTATGTTCACAACAGATTTCTTTGAAGAATGTGTCTTGCTCCATTTAACTAGTGTGACAGTCTCTTTTATTATGGTGAGTGTTTGAACAGTGGTTGGGCTTAAACCTACTACCATTTTCCATCACGTTTCTTTTTTCTGCCTCCTTTTGCATTATTTGTGATTCATTTTTTTCCTTTTTAAGTGTATTATGTGTAACTCCTGGTTAGGTTCAGTGGTGCTTTTATAGCATACATCTTATCAAAGTACCTTCAAGATATGTACAACTTTGTTGATAACCCTACAAATGGCTCACTTCCATTTCCCCCCTTTTGACCTGAACAACTTCTGCTTTTTATTTGCACCTAAGTCTCATAGTCTATTTGCTTTAAAGAACTATCTTTTAGTGACTTAAAAACAAACCTGTATTTAACCACGTAACACTTTCTGTGCTATTTCTGCGTAGATCCAATTTCCATCTGATACCAATTTTGTCAAAAAAAAAACCCCTAATTTTTGTATGAGAGATTCAGCTTTGGAGAAGTTTATACATTTGAACAGGTATATATAGAATAGTAGGATGATTTTTTTAAAAAAATACCTTTAAAGATACTGCATAATCTTCTGTTTTTCACTGTTTAGACAGTACTGGCTGTCATCCTTATCATTTCTCTATAAACGACTTTTTCTCTGGCTGCTTTTATCACAGGCTTTCAACAACTTGATTATGAATAGATCTGCTTAAATTTCCATGTCTATGCTTAGACCTTGATATGGAATGCTTTGTCAGAAGCATTTAAACTCAAGGATTTTACATCAAGTGCTTTAGATTCATTTCCATAATTTGGGGACTATATTACAAGTGAAATGTCCCAATATGCTCCTGGTATTTTTTCTATTGCACTGGGTTATGCAGCCTGAGAAGTACTTACAGGGTCTTCATTTCTGGTAGAGAATTAACGAGAACACTTTGCAACCTTTCCTCTTCAGTGTTTATGTATTAAGAACAGTGGGATTATACAGCAATGCAATTCTGTAATTCCAACCAAACCATTTACAAAGGTGCAGATATTTAACTTTCTCTGATTATGGTCACTAGTATCACATTAAAATTCTTAACCTCTAATATCCACATAGTCTAAATTACAATAAGCTGTTTTATCTTTTCTGCTCAGAATTCTGATGTGAAGTATTTAAGCATTGAAAAGGCAACATTTTCAGCAGATTTGAATTATAATAATGTCATTAAGAGGATTAATGTAACTACTAATTTATCAGATTTGTGTCATACACATCACTTCCATGTTTTTTCAGATCTTTAGTTCACTGAAAAGCAAATAACTCCTAATTTACATTTCTTATAATAAATGTCCAAATCATCTTTGCCAATAAAATGAACTTCACTGTTGTAGTTATCAATAATTTTATGCTATTTTCTATTAAAAGCTTTTAGGGCCTCAAAACCTATTAAATATGGTTGTAGTCTATGTTTACTGTTCTAAAATTTTAAGTAAATATATGACAGTATTTTAATAAACACAAAGGCTTATTTTTAAATCCATTGCTTACTTTGCAAATGACACACTCCAATGTACTTAGTTCCAAGAGTTATACATTCTAAAGGAATTCAGTTTACCAATTCATAAGCAAATCTGCTTAGGTTGGTATTTTTGCAGACATGTTAGGAATAAACCAAGAGCTTACTAAAATTCTCTTGCTGCTGCTGCTAAGTCGCTTCAGTTGTGTCCGACTCTGTGCATCCCCACAGACAGCAGCCCACCAGGCTCTGCTGTCCTGGGATCAGAATAATTCTGTGCTTCTGTCCTTGGGAATGAAAAACAACAACAAAAAAAACCTAAACAAATTTCAAAACATATACCAGTAAGGCTTGGTTTTCAATCTTCAGTTGCTCAGTCGTGTCCAACTCTTTACAACCCCATGGAAACCTTCTCTTAGCTGTTTACAATAAACCTAAGTTGGTGTTTTACCAGGCTTCCCTGCTGGCTCAGATGGTAAAGAATCTGCCTGTAATGCAGGAGATCTGGGTTCAAACCCTGGGCTGGGAAGTTCCTCTGGACAATCAAACGGCCACCCACCAGTATTCTTGCCTGGAGAATTTCACGGAAAAAGGAGCCTGGCAGGCTACAATCTATGGGGTCACAAAGAGTTGGAGGCGACTGAGTGACTTTACGTTGGCATACACCAAAGGCAACAGTGTTTACATGCAATTTCTACAGATTCTGTACTACACTGAAACATAGCTGGATGAGTAAATGCAAACGTTACTAGCTTGTGATGAAATGGAACTATTAAACTGGAAAAAAAAAAAAAAA